>ML685947.1:12411-46431 GCA_007922175.1 Pelusios castaneus | reverse complement strand
ATAATCATTCCCCACAAATTATTACCTTTCTATTGACACCAAACATGACACAGTTCCTATGGATTATAACGATTATAAAATATTAATACAAAATAATGTCATAAATGGTTCCCTAAATCCGGACAGCGTCACAGCACTCTCCTCTAAATTTAACTCAGAGACTTTCAACAGGCTTGTCTCCAGTTTCATTGTGAATCTGAGCAGTCATACAGCTCTTTTACATATAGTGCTACTCCTCTATCTCCTCTTCCCTGCCTGTCTTTCCTGAACAATTTAAACCCATTCATGGCAGTGATTTAGTCATGCAAGCTATTCTACCATGTCTCTGTTATTCCAGACAACAGAGTCTTGTGGCACTTTTAAAGACTAACAGATTTATTAATCGCATGAGCTTTCGTGGGAGAAAATCCCACTTCGTCAGACGCTTTGAAGATAGGAAAGTTACAGAGTGGGAGGAAATTAAATGCAGGGGAGTGTATGACATAGCATCAAGTCAGGCTGTAACAGCAAATCAAAGTAGGTGTTAGGATTCAAAACACTGGGGAACAGCACATAGAGGAGGGGGGAGGTCAATTCACTTGATGTAATGCGAGAAAAATCCATAGTCCCTGTTCAACCCCAAGGCAACTGAGTCAAATTTGCATATAAGTTCGAGCTCTGCAGACTCTCTTTGAAGCTGTGATTTGTTATTCATCTGTGTCAACACAGCTATTAACAAGTCGTTAAGGGAGTGAGCAGGGAGGTTGAAGTGTTCCCCTACAGGTTTTTCAGTATTGCAGTTTCTGATGTCAGATTTGTGTCCATTGATTCTTTGGCGCAGAGACTGTCCTGTCTGTCCAATATATAAGGCAGAGGGGCATTTCCGGCACATGATGGCATAAATCACATTGGTGGATGAGCAGGTGAACGAACCCTTGATGGAGTAGGTGGCATGATTAGGCCCTGTGATGGTGTCATCAGTGTAGATATGAGGGCAAAGTTGGCAGCGTGGTCTGCTGCAGGGCTGTGTTCCTGCTTTAGTGTTTCTGCTCTGTGATCTGTAGTTGCTGGTAAGTATCCTTTTAAGATTAGGGGGCTGTCTGAAAGCAAGGAGAGGTCTGTCTCCCAAGGCTTGAGAGAGTGAGGGATCATCTTGTAAAATAGGCTGTAGATTTTTGATGATGTGTTGAAGAGGTCTGGCTTGGGGGTTGTAGGTGACGACCAGTGGCATTCTGTTGTTGTTTTTCATGGGCTTCTCCTGCAGTAGTTGACTTCTGGGTACCCGTCTGGCTCTGTCAATTTGTTTCTTCACTTCTGTGGGTTTGTACTGTAGTTTTAAGAATGCCTGGTAGAGATCCTGAAGGTGTCTGTCTCTGTCTAAAGGGTCAGAGCAAATGCGGTTATATCTTAGGGCTTGACTGTACACAATGGATCGTGTGGTGTGTCGAGGATCAGGAACACAGCCCTGCAGCAGACCACGCTGCCAACTTTGCCCTCATATCTACACTGATGACACCATCACAGGGCCTAATCATGCCACCTACTCCATCAAGGGCTCGTTCACCTGCTCATCCACCAATGTGATTTATGCCATCATGTGCCGGAAATGCCCCTCTGCCTTATATATTGGACAGACAGGACAGTCTCTGCGCCAAAGAATCAATGGACACAAATCTGACATCAGAAACTGCAATACTGCAAAACCTGTAGGGGAACACTTCAACCTCCCTGCTCACTCCCTTAACGACTTGTTAATAGCTGTGTTGACACAGATGAATAACAAATCACAGCTTCAAAGAGAGTCTGCAGAGCTCGAACTTATATGCAAATTTGACTCAGTTGCCTTGGGGTTGAACAGGGACTATGGATTTTTCTCGCATTACATCAAGTGAATTGACCTCCCCCCTCCTCTATGTGCTGTTCCCCAGTGTTTTGAATCCTAACACCTACTTTGATTTGCTGTTACAGCCTGACCTGATGCTATGTCATACACTCCCCTGCATTTAATTTCCTCCCACTCTGTAACTTTCCTATCTTCAAAGCGTCTGACGAAGTGGGATTTTCTCCCACGAAAGCTCATGCGATTAATAAATCTGTTAGTCTTTAAAAGTGCCACAAGACTCTGTTGTCTTTCTACAATAGACTAACACGGCTACCCCTTTGGAATCTGTTATTCCAATTACATCATAGTTCTTTGACTGTGCCAGGACTTCCAATTCTTCCTGTGTTTCCCAGGCTCCTTGCATTTGTGTGCAGGCACCTAAGATACCAGACCGATTGCCATACTTTCATATACAGTGAAATTATGCTAAGTATCTAATTGTACTCATGGAAATAGAAAGCTCATGCAAATCGGGTGTCCCTCTTGCGTAGCTGCTAAGCAAGAGAACTGCCCAATCTCTATAATTTGCTTACAATACTATACCACAAAATGAGTGAAACTGCAAATTTGAACTTGCAAAGGCCATTTGTAAAAGCTTTTGCATCTGCACGTGCCATATTGCCAGATGATTCTGTTAGGATAGTGTCGTCAGTAATTTCAGTTAGTGCAGTGGTGGGCAAACTTATTAGTCAACTGAGCCAAATATCAACAAAACAGCGATTGAAATTTCTTTTGAGAGCCAAATTTTTTAAACTTAAAATATATAGGAAGGTACATTGTTATTAACTTAATAAGGGTATTCCTAACCATCTCAACATACCTTTCTCAATTCTCGACACTACATCTTCTTTCACTCCACAACGTTTCCCGTATTTGTGTAAAAGACGAAGAGAAAAAGAAAAAAAAGAAAGGAAGGCAGGGAAGAGAAGGGAAAGGAAGGCAGGGAAGAGAAAGGAGGGAAGAGAAGGGAAAGGAAGGCAGGGAAGAGAAAGGAGGGAAGAGAAGGGAAAGGAAGGCAGGGAAGGGAAAGGAGGGCAGGGAAGGGAAAGGAGGGCAGAGAGAAAAAGAGAGAAGGAAGGAAGAGAGAGAGAGAAAAGGAAGGAAGAGAAAAAGAAAGAGAGAAGGAAAGAAAAGGAAAGAAGGAAGAGAAAGAAGAAACAGGAAGGAAAGAAGAGAAAGAAAGAAAAAAGAAGGAAAGAAAAAGGAAGACAAAGAAGGAAAAAAGAGAAAGGAAGAAAGAAAAAAGGAAGGCAAAGAAGAGAAAGAAGGAAAGCAAAGGAGAGAAAGAAGGAAAGAAAAAGGAAGGAAGAGAAAGGGAGTGAAAGAAGGAAGGAAGAGAAAGGGAGAGAAAGAAGGAAGGAAGAGAAAGAAAGAAAAAAAGGAAGAGAGAAGAAAGAGGAAGGAAAGAAGAGAAGGAAGAGAAAGGAAGGAAGCAAAGAAAGAAAGAAAGAAAGAAAGAAGAGAAGGAAGAGAAAGGAAGGAAGGAAGCAAAGAAAGAGAGAAAGAAGGAAAGAAGAGGAAACAGGAAGAGGAAGGAAGGAAGAGGAAAGAAAAAGAAAAAAGGAAGAGAAAGAAGAAAGAGGAAGGAAAGATGAGAAAGAAAAAAAGGAAAGAAAAAGGAAGACAAATAAGGAAAGAAGAAAGAAGGAAGAAGAAAGAAAGAAAGCAGGCAGGCAGGCAAAGAAAGCAGGCAAAGAAAGAAAGCAGGCAGGCAGGCAAAGAAAGCAGGCAAGAAAGAAAGCAGGCAGGCAGGCAAAGAAAGCAGGCAAGAAAGAAAGCAGGCAGGCAGGCAAAGAAAGCAAGAAAGCAGGCAGGCAGGCAAAGAAAGCAAGAAAGAAAAGTCAAGGCCCCTGGTGGGGGAGGACCCTACTGCGGCTCCGGGAAGCCGCCGGTGGGGCGGAGAAGATCCCAGCCCCGGAGGCTGATCCTGGCCCCGTGCTGGGAGGCCGAGGATTAGCGCGGCCCCGGCCCTGGGAAGGAGGCAGACGGCGGGTGGGACCCCGGGAGCCCGCCGCGGCCACAGCCACCCCCCTGCCCCAGCCGCGTGGGGCAGGCAGGCAGGCAGATCCGCGCTCCTGAGCCGAGCCTGCCTGTCCCACCCTGGGGGCGGGGACAGCCAGCCCAGAGGCCAGGCACAGGCCGGGTGTGCCGCGGCAGAGCCACTGCCCCGGGGGTTGGAGGGAGTAGCGGGGCTGCCGGACTGCGCGGGGGTCCCTTACTGCTGCGCGGCCGCGCACCCGCGCAGCTTACCGGGAACACTGCCCACCAGTCTCCTTCTCCCCATGTTCCCTCCACCCCTCTCCAGGTGGCAGCCAGTCTCCTTCTCCCCATGTTCCCTCCACCTCTCTCCAGCCCCCACCAGTCTCCTTCTCCCCATGTTCCCTCCACCCCTCTCCAGCCCCCACCAGTCTCCTTCTCCCCATGTTCCCTCCACCCCTCTCCAGGAGGCAGCCAGTCTCCTCGCGCCCCCCCCACTCTCCTCGTCCCCCCACCCCTCTCCAGGCCTCCCTCCAGCCCCCTTACCTGGCCGGAGGCTCGCAGCTGCAGGGACAGCCGGCAGAGCTGCTTCTCGGCCAGGCCGCTCCCACCCTGAGCACGCTCTGTCTGCGCATGCTCAGGGCGGGAGATTTGAATCTCCCCAGCCCGGCCGCAGCAGCAGTCTGAATTTAAAGGGAACAAGGCCCGCACCTGGAAGAGCCAAATTCAAGGGGCTAAAGAGCTGCTTGTGGCTCGCGAGCCGCGGTTTGCCGACCACTGAGTTAGTGTATCATAGATACTTCCAAGCTCATACCGAAGAGACTTGTTTGTCTCAATGGTTTTAGAATTAGAGAATGCACATGGACACAAAGAACTTCCCGACAGCATGTTTGTGACAGAATGCACATCCGTGCACCCCGGGGCATGATCTGTGTAACTCTTCTGTTCAGTTTTGCAATGTAATTGTGTGATTTGATGCCAAATAGGTTATACCAGGTTCCTTTGTGAATGCTCAGAACATATACTACGCAATTACCATGGTGCTATGTTTCCTACAGCAACATGTGTGTAAGGATGTGAAGCATGTTACAGGGTTCAGACTCTCAGGACTATCTCTAGCACAGTGGCTGGAGACTTACATGGCAAAGGGAATGCAGATGCCCTCTCTGCCTCAGGTAGAAGTGAAGAGAATAACACAGCAGCAGCACAGAGGGAGAGGGATTGTCAGGAGTTTAAAATGCAAAGACTCAGATTGTTTGGGGGGAGAAGCTTTAGGCTTTCACCTGGAAGACTCCATCTTGCAACCAATTTCAAGCAAGATCTGGGCCCTACTTTGTAATAGGCAGAGAATGGCTGTAAAACACTGAACAGCTGGACACCTTGTGCACAGTGGTTAAAGTATAATTTGACAGGCCTCAGAACCATCCTTATCTCTGGGCCCCGTTACCGTATTGTCCAGGCCCCCTTCATGCATGTGCGGGCCCCAGCCCAGGTAGGCATTTGCAACCACTTCTTAGTACCATATACATCAGTTATCACTCCATAAACATTTACAATTTTATATGGCATTTATGTCTATATCAATTATTGTCACAAACTAGCAAATACTGCATAATACAATAAGTATTGTGATCTTTATATTCCCGATATGCACATTTCACTTCATTAAATGCAATGCCAAACTTGGAACACAAAAAATTTTATGTCACTTTCACCAAATTCTGGTGACAGCTCTGTAGTGAAATGTAATGGGTCAAGTGCTTCAACAGCACTGCTTAGACGTTTTTCTGAGTCTGGCAACAATTCATACAGTCCGCTAAGGCCTGGTGAAACTTACCTTTAGAAATTTCAATTGGCTTGCCAGCAATCACAGACATGTTTACACATACACCTTTAAAGCAACCTGCAGCAATCGCCTCACAAGCCTCTTGGTAGAGCTCTGAATCACACTCTCTGCGAGCTACAAACACATGAACTTGTTGACTTATCAACTTACTTGCTGTATATAATGTTACATCAGATTTTTGTGACGCCAAGGACAGGTCTGCAAGTTCCTCCAGAGCATCAGGCATGAGACCCAATTTTTAAACAAAAATTGGATTCTCCAGGGTTTTTTGCCATGCCAGCAGATTTTGCTTTATCTTTCCCTTCTAGTGAGAAATAAATTGATTTTTTCAAGAAGTGGGTATGGAGGGCTGCATATGACTGCCAAACAGCTCATACAGTGCAGCAGCTAGAGGCAACCCAATGTACATCAAGTACGCATCCAGTCCTATTAAGCTGGACTTTCAGATCACTCGCACATTCAGCCAACTCTCTCAAGCACTTCGGCGACTGACTGTACAGAGCATACATTGAATCCATGATTTAAAGTGATTAACTTCACTGTAGCATTTGATAACATTAGCCATGGCCAATTCCAACCTGTGATTAAAACAATGCCAACTTATCAAAAGTGGAAATTGTGTCTTTAATTTTGCAGCAAACACCAGCCTTTCCACCTAACATGACATAGGCTCCATCTACAATCCAATTATCTTTGAGAAATTCCTCCAGAAACCCCTGTGCTGTCAAACACTGCAGCAAAGCTAATACTACACCATCAGCATCATTGCTGCCTAGTTCAACCAGATCAAGAAAAAATGTAACAAGACCAATTTTTGCATCAAAAGCTATGTGCAAGTAAATTACAAGACAAGAAAGTTTACAAGAAACTTGTACTCTCATCAATTAAAACAGAAATTTGATATTGCTGAGAAATGACACCAGGTCTATTATGTCAGCACAAACAATGCTGGTGTGCGAAACATGCCCCATATCAACACCATTTAACGCTGTAATAAGTAATAAGGTCTGGATGGCGAGTGACCACCACCTAAATAAAAATGTAAAACGCATGCTAACCTAATAACACTATCTAGGACAGGGGTCTCAAACTCAAATCTCCACGAGGGCCATGAGGACTAGGATACTGGCCCGAGGGCCACGTCACTGAAACCTTTTCATACAAGGAGTTATTATTAGAAATAGAGACAGCACTGCTGGGTAGTCTTACGACATCTTTCTAGGGGCCTGAACAAAACACACATTTACTTTTAGAATTACTTCCATTCAAGATCAAAAGAGGTAGCTGTGTTAGTCTAGGTCAGCCAAATAAACAAGGAGTCCTGTGGCACTTTTAAAGACTAACAAATTTACAAATTAAAAAATACATCTGTTAGTCTTTAAAAGTGCCACAGGACTCTGTTTTTTTTTCCATTCAAGATGGTGGTATCATTAGAAGGACAAAGAGAAAGCAAATAAACACACTAAAATTTTGCAATATAAATCAGTAGTTTTCAAACTTTTTGGTTGAGGGCCCAAAACACATATTTTAAAACGCTGACAGGCCACCAGTTTATTTAATTAAAATTAAATTAAAATTAATTGAATATATTGTAATTACAATTAATTATTTAAATTTTAATTAATTGAATTTGAATTAATTTTAATTGAAATTAAAAAAATATGTTAAAATTAAAATTAATTTTTTAAAGTTTTTTTTTAAAGAAAGAAAGAAAGAAAGAGAAAGAAAGGGCTGCAAGCCCAGAGGGGAGGCGAGCAGTCATAGCCCGGCTCCCAGCTGCAGGCCGGGACTGGGCAGTGCCCCCCATCACAGAGCCCCCATGGGAACTCTCCCCACACCCCCAGTCTCCTTTAGAGTCCCTGAACCTGAGTCCTGTCCTGTCCCTCCTGTTCCCCCTTCCCCGCCAGCACCCGTCCCCCACTCCTTGGCAGCTCCTCGCCCCTCCTGTCCCCCACTCCCTTTTCCCCAGTGGCTTCCCGGCCCTCCTGTTCCTGCTCCCCAGCAGCTCCCCAGCCCTCCTGTTTCCCACTCTTCAGCTGCTCCCTGGCCCTCCTGTTCCCACTCTCTGGCAGCTCCCTGGCCCTCCTGTTCCCCACTCCTCGGCAGCTCCCCAGGCCCCCTGTTCCCCGCCCCCTCCCTCCATTCCCTGAGAGCTTCCCGGTCCACCCCACTTACCTGGCTGGAGCTGCAGGGGCATCTGGAGTCACTTGGCCAGACCTCTCCTGCCCTGAACACACACTGTCTGCGCATGCGCAGGATGGGAGATTTGAAAACTCCCCAGCCTGGCCGCCCTGCTCCCAGCTGACCGGCCAGCAGCAGGGCAGGTCAGAACAAGTGTTCTGCCAGAGTTTTCTCTTCTTCTGGGCCCCGGAACGCTGGCCTGGCAAATTTGTGGGCCCCGGAACGCCATACTTTAACCCTTGCTTGCGCATAATCTTTACCTCAATGTTGGCCCATGTGTCTGCAGACAAATATGTTTTCTCAACTTCAATGTTAGTTTAATGCTCTGAGCTGCCTCTGTCTTGAATTAAGCTGCCTTCATTATGATGTAAGCTGCCATCTAATTTGGCACCCCATAAATCCTGGTGCCCTAGGCAACCACCTATTTTACTTATGTGGTTGGGCCAGCCCTGACTGTGAATTCCCCAGCAAGCCAGACTGTCTCAGCAGATATAGAGTGTAATTGCCCACAGTTAAGTTACCAAATGACCACATTTATTCCTAAGGTAAAAGCATTAGAGAGAAAACCCATTAGAAACAATAAAAGAACCTACCTGCATGGTAATAAGCTTGCCAGAGATCAGCCCAACTCAAGGAAGGACTCTGGCAGGTGAACAGTTCTTCAGATCTGACTGAGGATTTTTTTCTGGGGTCACACGTTCACACCAGCAGTTAGCTCAGATCAGGCACAATCCTGAAAGTTCAGACCCTCCTTTAGACAGCCTCGGTCTTTGGTCTGGGAGTAGGTGATTTGTAGACACTGTGGCTCCTTAGTGTGTCACTCCAGCTGGAGCAGTTATATTGGCATAATTTCCACATAGAAATTTCCTGGGAAGTCCATTTAACTTCAAAAGTTCACATTGTGTCAAATAGTCCTTTAATGCTCTTAATACTTTTCAGGATTCACATTACTCAGCTCTCTCCCCTAAAGATGTTCCGTGCAGTCCCCCAGTAATACCTAGGTGTTTGCGTTTTAAGAAAATAGACTCCTAAAATCAGTGCCAGATTTAGCCAAGTAAACCATGGCTAAGCCTTAGGGGCTCACATTATGAGTGGCCTCTAAATATGTCAGAGATAACTAAGATTTATCATAATTGAAACTGATAATGCAAATGAGGCTTTCTGTAAGATGCAGAGGCGTTGTTGTCGTCAGGCTGGCAGGGCGCCAGCCCCGGGTAGAAAATCCTGAGCCCCGAATCTATTTTCCCCAGCAGGGACATGTGCATCCAGGCGGAACGCTGCGTTCCGCCCAGGGGCCCCAGCGAAGCCACAGACTCCTGCTGCGGCCAGGCTGGGGAGATTCAAATCTCCCTCCCTGAGCATGCTCAGACAGAGCGTGCTCAGGGTGGGAGCAGCCTGGCCCAGAAGCAGCTCTGCCGGCCGTCCCTGCAGCTCCGAGCCTCTGGCCAGGTAAGGGGGCTGGGAAGGGGCTGGAGGGAGGCTTGGAGAGGGGTGGAGGGGACAAGGAGACTGGGTGGGTTAGAAGCCTGGAGAGGGGTGGAGGGGACAAGGAGAGTGGCTGGAGGGAGGCCTGGAGAGGGGTGGAGGGGACAAGGAGACTGGCTGGGTTAGAGACCTGGAGAGGGGTGGAGGGGACAAGGAGACTGGCTGGGGGCTGGGTAGAAGTGGAGGGGACTATGCATGGCAGGAGCGGGGACTTTTTGGGGGGCTGGAGAGGGATGGATGGAGTTAGAGGCCTGGAGAGGGATGGAGGGGACATGGGGACAAGGAGACTCGTGGGGGCTGGGGAGGGGTGGAGGGGATTATGGATGGCTGGAGGGGGACTAGGTGGGGGGCTGGAGAGGGATGGAGGAGGTTGGGGGATGAGTGGGGGTTAGGGACAGAGGGGCCTGGGGAGGTGTGGAGGGGGTTTGGGGGCTGAAGGGGGGTGGAGTGAAGATGGGGGAAACTGGGGAGTTGGGAGTGGGGGTTTGGGGGCAGGGGTGGGCTGGGGGCCACAGCCCTGGATCTTTTTGCTATCCAGCAATGCCCCTGGTAAGATGCATGTTTTATTTTGTTGTTTTTTGTTGCATCTTTGCCTATGTGTAAGCAAGGTTAATAAGGTGGGCACCTCTCTTGCTTAACAGCTAAGCAGGAAGGGGGGCACTGATTTGCCTAGGCTTTGTATTTGCATGAGTACTCAGCATAATTTCGCCCAGGACTTGGGCATGATGGGAAATAGTGTGTGTGATTGATTCAAATCCTCTGAATCTGGTGTTTTAGCAGAAGGGGGAAATGAAATATTGCCTTTTCACGATATGCTAGTCACTATTAACAACAGAGAACTTGAAAAAGTGAGCAACACTAGATTTCAGTCTTGTAAAACTAAGGCCATGTACACACTACAGGAATAATCACGCAACAAGCCTGTTGCACTTTAAAAGTCACATGGTTTTTGTAGCACAGTATCGTGTCCACACTAAACCACTTGTGATGGAACAGAGCCCCTCCCTGCAATTCGCGATTTCACAAGGAACCCAATTGAATTGTGGGAACCTATCCCAGAGTTCCATCCATCCTGATTCGGCACTAAGAATCCTGGGTAGAAGGAGAGTAGTGCTGAGCACCATGGGTAAAGTCTTGGTTTCCTATGGTGCATTCTGTTCCCCTTGCGTCACGAGAGTTGCTACTAGCAACTCGCTCCCATTTTCGACAGAAGCGCATTGCTTCCCGGAACTCCTTTTTGCAGAAACATGGATCCAGCTCTGATTTCAACTGTCGCCTTCAGCATAATGAATACATCTCGGCTGGTGGCACAGTATGCGTTCAGCTCTGAATCAGACCAAGATTTGGATGACCCTGGACTGGTGACTGCCATGCAGAACAACAGCACCGCATTGCTGAACTCCTTCACAGAGCATCTGCATACGGTTCACCGCCAGTTCTGGTCACTAGAGACAAGCACCGAGTGGTGGGACCGCATCGTTTTGCAGGTGTGGGATGATGAGCAGTGGCTACAGAACTTTCGAATGCGGAAAGCCACTTTCATGGAACTGTGTGAGGAGCTAGCCCCTGCCCTGCGATGCAAGGACACCAAAATGAGAGCTGCCCTCAGTGTGGAGAAGCGTGTCGCAATCGCGCTGTGGAAAATGGCGACTCCAGACTGCTACCGCTTGGTCGCGAATCAGTTTGGAGTCGGCAGGTTGATCGTCAGGTTAGCACTTTCACAAGTGTGCAGAGCCATTAATCGTGTTCTGCTCTGGAGGACAGTGACGTTGGGCAACGTGCAGGAGATCGTTGATGGATTCGTGGCCATGGGATTCCCGAACTGTGAAGGGACAATAGATGGCATGCACATCCCTATTCTCGCTCTGGAGCATCTTGCGACTGAGTATATTAATAGGAAGGGCTACTTCTCCATGGTGCTTCAGGCACTCATGGATCACAGGAGGCGTTTCACAGACATAAATGTGGGGTGGTCAGGTAAGGTGCATGATGCTCGGATTTTCCGGAACACGGGCCTGTACTGGAAGTTGCAGGCAGGGACCTTCTTCCCCGATGATAAAATTACTGTTGGGGATGTGGAGATGCCCACAGTCGTCATAGGAGACCCAGCCTACCCCCTGATGCCTTGGCTCATGAAGCCCTATACTAGAAATTTGGATCCCAGCATGGAGCGCTTCAATTACCAGTTAAGCCAGTGCCAAATGACCATAGAGTGCACCTTTGGGAGCTTAAAAGGCCACTGGTGGGTGCTGTTTGTACGGGAGGCTGGACTTGAATGAGGACAACATTCCAGCCATCATTGCGGCATGCTGTGTTCTGCATAACCTCTGTGAAAATAGGGGAGAGAAATTTCCCACTTCATGGGACGTGGAGGCTGAGCGGCTAGAGTTTGCCTTCCAGCAGCCACCCACTAGGAGTATCAGGGGGGCACGACTGAGAGCCATCTGCATAAGGGAGGCACTCAGGGAGCATTTTAGTGATGGGGACTCATAGGACGCATTGCATCACTGTGCAGTTGTGTACCTACGCACTACTGGGTGCTGATTGGGGGAGGGGTTTCAGAGCCGGTGGGCATGTACTGTACTATGCTCGAATGAGTGAATACTAAACATGCAACAACTAATTTTATTGTGTATCAATAAAGACACTGTGCACAGTTCAAGTGATTCAATTTTATTATGATAAAACATTAAATATTTACAGTAAGCAGTGCCTGCAAAAGGGGCTATAGATGCGTGTCTCAATGCCATAGCTTGGTGCAGGAGTGGATGTAACATTGTACCAGGAGGGTCCCTGGGCTTCAAAGAACTGCTTTGAGGGAGAATGGGGCGGTGGGGACAGAAAGTGTTGCTGTGGGTGCAGGGGGGGGGGGAGGCGAGCCTGGAGCAGCTGGGTCTGCAGACCAACCATGGTCTTCAGCAGTTGGGTCTGCTCCTGTCGGATGCTTATGAGGGCATCCTTCTGCTTCTACCTCCTCAAATTGTTTTATTTGCGCTCCTGCCTCCATTCTATAGTCTCCCTTGCTGCTGCCTCGTTGGACTGCATCAGCTCCTGGAAGATATCCTCCTTGCTCCTGCGAGGCCTCCTCCTTATCTGTGTCAGCCGGTCAGCTGGCGCAGACCACCGACTGGCGAAGGTCGTTTCTAAGGAAAAATGAAACATCATAACTAGTGCTATTGTTCTCACTTTGGTTAAAGAGTCAGTAATATGCTCTGCCGCCACATTTCTCAGTGCCCACGGGACAGGTCATTGCCGGGGACTGAAAGGGCTTTTGCAAAGGGAGGTTCGGGTTGCCGAGACAAGACACACAGCTCCGTGAACTATTTCCAGTGCTTTGGGTGATTAGTTCACACATCGAAGCCGATATCTCGCTGCTTAGAGTGCCTTTGCAAGCCAGAATGCATATCCTGCATGGTTCCCACTGCCGTGCTTTGCAACTGGCGAGGGAGAGTATCCCTCTATGGGGGAGGGGACACAGTTGCTCTCCCATCGAATTTAACTACAAGGCTGTGGAAGTACATCGAGGAGACCTTCAGTGAGCTCAGCGGAGAGGATTTCTTAACAATTACAGCATGCATTGATGCACTGCTCGTTTAATGCGGGGTAGACCCTCCCCCCCCCCATCCAAAAGAAGAAAGAAAGGATGAAACTCACAATGCCCATCTCCCGTCTGCTCTTCATTTGCCCACAAAGCTTATTCAGCAAGCACAGAAGCCACTTCTGATGAAACTTACAAGAGCTCCCCCCTGCTGCATCCGAAGACAGCATGGAGAAGGAATCTGGGGGCAGCACATGTCGGGTGGCATGGAGAACAGCTCCCTAGGTTGGCTGCAACACTTTCACCCTCCAGGTCATCCTCCACCTCCACTTCCTCGTCGACGAATTGCTTGTCACTGGCTGCTCCAGTATCCTTTTCCTGGGGGGGGGGGGGGTGCTGACGTGTCCCTAGGAGCTTTTGGGATCCCTGCTCAGGATTGCTTCCAGCTCCTTGTAAAATCGGCATGTGACCGGCGCTGAGCTGGAGTGCCGGTTTGCCTCTCTGGCTCTGTGGTACATAATATGCAACTCCTTCACCTTCGACCTGCACTGAAGAGTGTCTCTCTCGTACCCCTTCTGACATGGCCCGAGAAATCTGGCCAAAATTCCACCGACTGCCACGTAACTGTGCCTGCACAGCAGACTCTCCCCACATGCCTATGAGATCAAGCACCTCGGCTGTGGTCCACACTGGAGCACGTTTGCTGCATTGAGCCGCCATTGCTCTTGTAGAACACAGCTGCCCTCCACGCCAAACAAACAGGAAGAGTGAACAATTCAAAAATTCCCGGGAATGATGGGAGGGCGGGTACAGTCATGTCACAGCCACAGAGCGCAGGAGGAAGTGCAGAAGGGATGGAATTAGAATTCTGGGACATTTCTGGAGGCTACATATTGCGCGGCAACCGTATACACACAAACTATCGCGGAACAGCTGTTCCGCGGTAGCCGCTACCACCCTCGTTTTGATGGTTTACATGTTGCGCGGTAAGACGGCTGTTACCGCGCAAGAACATGGATTTGTGTGTCGGCGCTGTGCCTGTTATCGCGCAATAACTTTGTAGTGTGTACAAGGCCTAAGAGGGGAGAGATGTGAGCACTAGCTCCGCTGAAGCTGTGCCTTAGGCAAATGCCTACCTCCCCTCCTCTCCCATTGTTAAAGGATAGACTTAAAGATTCTTTGTGGTGTCTTTTATGTTATTTTGATTGAGCTGAAATCACTGAAAAGCTGATTGAGGTCCAGCACGCGAAGCCAGAGGGCAGTGCCAGGAGGTGAAGCCAGCGGCCAGTGGGTGGTGCCAGTGTAACCTTCAGGTGGGCTAGAGTTCACCACACTTTGCCTTTCACCTTTGGTTCTAAACAGTACTGCTGGAATTCATTACCCCAAGGGTTCTGTGAGTCACCCTCTTTATTTTCCCAAGCATTACATAACGATCTGATTGATTTAAGTTTTCCTTGTGAATCTGTTATGCTTCAATATATAGATGACCTGCTTATAGGTAGTATGGATTTAACATCATGTACAAAAGATACTCTATATTTGTGAAAGAGTTTAGCTCTCAAGGGACATAAGGTATCTAAACAAAAGCTGCAATTCTGCCAAACTGAGGTACAATACTTGGGACATCTAATTTCACATGGACAGAAAACTATAACACCTCAAAGAAAGACTGTGGTTCTTCAATTCCCTCGCCCTACAACCCAAAGGCAACTTCAGGCTTTTCTGGGTACTGTGGGATTTTGCAGAGAATGGATTATCAACTATGCCCAAGTTGCCAAACCTCTACAGGACTTAACACATAAGGGAGTGACTGATCCAATTCTATGGATTTAGGAAGCTGAAGAGGCATTCATTGCTTTAAAAGGAGCTCTTACTACAGCTTCTGCATTAGGACTGCCTGATTATTCAAAGACTTTTTTGTTTTATACTGTTGTGAAAAGGAAGGATGTGCATTAGGGGTGTTAACTCAAGACCATGGTGGTAAGCAGGATCCAGTGGCCTATTTTAGCACCTGGCTAGATCCTGTGGCAAAGGGATATCCACCCTGCCTAAGGTCTGTGGCAGCTGCTGCTCATTTGGTACAACAGTCTGAAAATTTGGTCTTGCAATCTCCCCTCATTTTAAAAGTCCCCCATGCAGTAGAAGCTTTGTTGCTGAGTACTAAAACCCAATACCTGTCCAATGCTCGTCTTGCACAATATAAGCTACTATTGTTAACTGCTGCTCATATTACTGTGACCTGCTGTTCGACTCTGAATCCAGCTACTTTGCTCCCTTTGCCCACTGATGGGGAACCCCATGACTATTTAGCGGCTGTAGATATTTTAATGAGGCCTAGCTCCAATTTACAGGATGTTCTGCTCTCTAATCCTGATCTTATATTGTATGTTGATGGGTCGTGTTTAAGGAACCAAAATGGAAAACTGGTCTCAGGCTATGCCAATGTAACTTCAGGCTTCAGGAATACGGTTTAAAACTTGCACCTTCAAAGTGTAAACTATTTCAAACTTCAGTGAAATATCTGGGTCATGTCATTTCTCAAGATGGGATCTGTTCTGATAAAGACAAAACTGATGCCATCGTTACTTGGCCAGTTCCAACTACGCTCAGAGAACTTCGCAGATTTTTAGGATTTGCTGGATACTACCGAAGATTTGTAGAGAGATATTCTATTATTGCAAAACCTTTGAATTCCGTTCTTGCTGGTGGTCCTAAAGGAAGTAGATGGAATAGCAAGCAGGAGCTAGGAAGTAGATGGGATGCAGCTTGCCAAGAGGCTTTTGAAACCCTGAAACAGAAGTTGACTATGGCACCAGTCCTTGGGTTTGCTAATTGGAGGCTGCCATATATTCTTCATACAGATGCTAGTACTCCTGGGATAGGTGCAGCTTTGTATCAAATACAGGATGGAAAGCCACGAGTTATCGCATATGCCAGTAGGGGACTGAGCCATAGTGAACATAATTATCCAGTTCACAAGTCAGAATTCCTGGCCTTGAAGTGGGCAGTTTGTGATAAGTTTCATGATTTCCTCTATGGAGCCCAGTTTAAGGTAATGACTGACAACAACCCTTTTAATTATATTCTGAAGACTGAAAAGCTGGATGCAGCTGGCCATAGATGGGTTGCAGCCTTGTCACTATGGCTATGTCTACACTTGTAAATTTAGGTCGACTTTAGCTAAGTTGACTTAGTTAAGTCGACTTAGTGCGTCTACACTATAAAATTAAGTCGACTTAAAGGGGACCTTGCAAAGTCTACCTAGAGCATCTGCACTTGATGCTAAAGTTGACTGGCAGGGGCTAGGGTGACTAGGAGTGGTGCATGATGGGAAGTGTGGCCTGTGGCAGTCAGGAAGTGCTCCCCCTCCCCCGGCCAGTCCCATAAAAAAGAAGTGAGCCAGCACCTTCCGCAGTGTGCCTGGCAAAATGGACGGTGAGCAGGTCAGGGACCCAGCTCTTCCCCTCCTGCGAATTGTGAGGCAACTGCGCAGCACCTGGCAGCTACTGCTCAGACTGATTCTATTTTGGACCAGGCTTCGCTTGCAAGCCAGCAGCATGGAGGCAGACGCCAGCCTGACCTTCACCTTGCTGGCCTGGCAAGCTGCTGCAGGCAGTGAAGTGCATGCCGTGCCTCGCCGCCTCTGGGCACGTGCAGCCAGCACTGACTGGTGGGAGCGAGTCGCCCTTACCACCTGGGACGATGCACAATGGCTGCAGAACCTGCGGATGAGCAAGCAGACCTTCCTCGAGCTGGTCCGTGAGTTCACCCCAGTTCTGCAGCGGATGGACACCTGGCTGTGACCCGCCCTGCCCGTTGACAAGAGTGTGGCTGTCGCACTTTGGAAGCTGGCAACCCCGGACTCATGCCGCTCCGTCGGCCAGCAGTTCGGGATCGGGCAGGCCACCGTGGGGACCGGCGTCATGCAGAAGGAGGGACCAGTACCGCCGATGACTGCCCACGCCTAGGCCTTACAGGGCAACCCTGATCCACCCAGGACCAGCTTCTGCCGTGGAAGCCCCCTCCAATAGACTCCCGGTGCAGGACGAGCCTCAAATGAGTCAGCAGACATGCTTAAACTACCTTTAAACTCAAAAGTAATCCCCAAAAAGGAAAAGTAATCCCAGCTAGTGGCTTCTGTGGGTCCCCATATGGGCAGATTAAGGATCTCTGCCACCATTCCTTAAGCCCCGGTAGCCACCCCGATAAGCCGTGCTGTACTCTGGATGGTCGTTGAGTTAAGCACTCTACAGCCCAGGTAGGCCCCGAGGGCTCTCTTTCATACAGACACAAAAGGGAAAAGGTAACGGGTTTGTCAGGGCAATGCCTGGTGCCAAGAGTAAAAGGTTTTGCCCAATCCACTGCCCTTGCTTTCAGGACACTACCGGTCACAGCCATGAAGCTCGCAGTATGCCTGGTGTGGCTACAGATGGACAGGGACTTCACTCACACATTAGTCACAAAAGACATTGGGGTGACAAGGACAAGCCCCCCTTAGGTTCGTGTTACTCCGATCATTCCCCAACAAGCTACGATGCCTTGGAATATCCACGTGCAAGCCACACCACTGGAAAACCTGAGTCAGCTATCTGTCCCAACAAAACACCAACCTAAAATGGTATACTCACTCTCAGCCCACGTCCTCGACGCGCTTCAGATTATACTTACAACAAAGGTGAGCGCTGAAGCTTTTACCCCGAGATCCAGAAGAAATCAGGAACAGCGAAACACCTCACAAATTAAAATAAATCAAAAAGGGAAACGGGGGGAAGGGAAAAGCTGGATGTGAACCAACAGGTTCAGTCCCGAAGCTCTACAACTTCACAGCTCAGCAGGGCGTCTCAGGCATGGGAAGTTACAAGAGAGTGAACTCACTCTAAGCCGGCTATTTGGAGTTCCCAACCTAAAGTGTCCTGGTGCTCTGGAGTGGTTGAGGCATTTGGGATCTCGGTGGAACCTCCAAAATTGTCGATGACTCAAATCATCAGTCTTCAGACGCAGATTTCAAACCAAACATCCAGCTTTATTAAACACTGCTGCAGCAGGGGGCTAGGGTCTGAGCTAGCCAAGCCCGCCTTACCAGTAGCCCAAATGTTATATAGACTAAGGTGTTACATATTCATGGATCATTTAAATATCTGGCCAGAGACAGCAAATTGCAACAAATTAGTAACAGAACATTACATAACTGAACCCAGAAGCCTCATCGTCAGTCATAGGTGGAATCCATTTTGTTTTATAGAGAACTCCATTTTGTTTTATATAACAAGCCATAATTAGCACTCTGGTATATTTTCTTGGTCCCAACACTACGTAATCTCCTCCCATACCATCTACTACATGCTTAAATCTTCTCTGAACTTCCACAAGGTGTAGCATCTGTTAACCACCTAGTCTGTCTATCATTTCCAGGTGTAACCTTGACCCATGTTTCAGTCTTTAACTCTGTCAGAATACCCCTCCACTCTGTACTGAGGTACTCTGGACATAGAACCAGTGGATATAAATGGCAAAACCTCAAAATGAACAGGAGTCACATTCCATTTCCGCTCCAGCTTCTGCAACATACAGTTTCTCCCTATATGTATCACAGAGATAGGGTCTTCAAATTCACAAAGAATCATATCCTTTTGTTCTCCCTTCACCCTCCTCATATTAGTCACATAACCAAAAGTTCCAACAGCCTTCTTAATTTCTGCTATGGCATCAAGCGGGTACACTTCACTAATCAAAATGGTCCTAAGCGTATCTAACCCAAACTGTGTACAAGTTTCCATTATGTTCACAGTATTAATACCAAAATATAAATTCAAATCAACATGTAATGACACTGAATTCTTTTGTAATAACTACTACAATATTCCTCAAAAAGAAATCAGAGGAACTCTGAACAATCTTCAAGTCCCTGCTTGTTCGGGCGCCAATGTGTAACCTTCAGGTGGGCTAGAGTTCACCACGCTTTGCCTTTCTCCAGTGCCACATAGAAAATTTAACCCAATTCCTAAAGAGAAGCAGCTGGAGACCCAGGATTCAGTCTCCAAGGTCTCACAACAAAGATTGTTCAAAGCAGATGAAAACAAAGAAAGAAAAGTAATGAGTTTTATTAAACATTAACTTTATAAATCATATGATTTAAGAAACAAAATAATGACTACTATATAAATCTATAACAAGATGTGGCTAATTTTGGGAACTCACATTTACTATTTCACAATACAGATAAGCAAGAAAAAAATGAATTTAAACAGAGCAGCCCCTCAGAAACACTATCCACTCAACTGTCCCAAAGTTCTGGTGGAGTTCACCTGGCTCTCAGTGATAGTCTCTGTATGCTAAGCCCAAAGGCTTGAATAGGAAGAAGCAGCTCCTTGTTCTCTGTCTGCTGGAATCTTGCAGGCAAACCCCTGCTCTTCCTCTGCTAGGATCACTGCTCTTCAGCCAGCTTTCTGCTTAGTTACTACTCATTTTTTTTTAAACACACACACACACACACAGAGAGAGAGAGAGAGAGAGAAACCCTGTTACAAAAGAAAACATACAACTCTGAGAATAACAAAATATAATTAACTCTTCCCCCTTATTACATTAAAGAACTGTTCATTCCTCACAGTATTTAAAACAACTCAAGGTAGCCAATTAAAAGAAACCACCCTCCTCTTCCAATAGTCCCTTTACTGCAACCAGTGCCCCAGACTGCCCTGCTCTTCCTCTGCTGGAGGGTTAACAGTGTTACTGACCTGAAGCAAAATGCTTCAGAGTTGGGGAAAACAGCCTGCTGTCTGCTCCTGGCTTGCTTCTCCCTGTGCACAGAGCACCTGGGCTTCTCTCAAGCCAAGCACCCTGGCTGCTGGCTCTCAGGCATCTCACTACAGCCGCAAACAGCAGGGGACCCTGTGGAGCATGCTCAAAGCTGCCACTCCACATACCAGAAACTTCTGGCTCTAAGCAGCTAAAACTGCCTAGCAATACTGACCCAACCCCCCTGCTGCTCGGGATTACCTCGAGCAGGTCCTGCGAGAGGGTGTTCTCAGTCCTGGCCCTCCGGAGCTTTTAATCGGGCCCCGGCCCCGCAAGCCCCCCCGGCCGCCCCCGCCCCACGCCCCGAGCCGGCTGCTGGACTTGCAGCCGGTCTCCTTTCGAACCGCGCCTCGCAAACATCTATACACGCTCGTGCTCCATACCATCCACTTCCTCGCCCTCGTGTCCCGCCCTGACACAAAGTGGCGGGACCTAATTCCATCTGTGGAGGGCGAGAACCCCCGGTGGGCCAGTCTGTATGCCACCTTGACCCCACAGCCCGCCGGGGATATAAATTGGCGGCTCCTTCATGGAGCCGTGAGCACGGGCGTGTTCCTGGCACGGTTCACTCCCCACCCCAACACCTGTCCTTTTTGCGGAGTGAGGGAGACCCTGGCGCACGCCTACCTTGAATGCGCCAGGTTGCAGCCCCTTTTCCGGCTCTTCCAGAACCTCTTATTGAGGTTCTGGCTGCACTTTTCCCCACACCTCTTTCTTTATGCACTCCCCATCCGTGGCCCCACAAAATCGCGGGACCTCCTCGCCAACCTCCTCTTGGCCTATGCCAAAGTGGCCATATATAAAACCAGAGAGAGGAGGTTGGCTGAAGGAGGTTCCTGCGACTGTGGGGCCTCTTTCTGGTCCCTCGTTCGTGCACGCATCCGGGCAGAGTTCCTCTGGGCGGCGTCCACTGGCTCCCTCGACACCTTCTGGGAGCAGTGGGCGCTGTCCGGGGTTCTCTGCTCGGTGTCCCCTTCCGAGTCCCTGATTTTGACCCTTTGACCCTCACACCCGTTCCTGTTAGTCATTTGTTGTCCCCCGTATTCAATTGAAGCCGGGTCCAGTGCTCCATCCCCTTAGGCTGGGGGAGGAGTTTTAGCAGTGGGCGGGCTTGCGCCCGCCCACTTCCCGTTTCCTTCAAATAGGAATACTGACCCAGCAGATCTCTTAAAGGGAAACTCTCCGTTTAGACTAATGGGTTACACCAGCAGATGGGGTGAGTGACCAGCAGGCGGGGCCAGTGGATGGTGCCAGCGGTTGGTGTGAGCAGAGGGTCCAGAGGTCGCAGAAGATAATTGGAGGGGAGGGCTGAGGGCCCCCCTGCTTTAGAGGTGGATACTAAAACTATGATGGTCAGTATGGGAAGAAGTGAAGGATGCACTCTATGTACCCTAGGGGTGGAATGAGTTTTGTGGGAATCCTGCTTTGCACTATATCCCAATCAGTGCTTGTAACAAGGTCCGTACTACACGGCGGTCAGTGGCCTCCCGGCCCCGCCGGCGGGGCGAGGCACAGACGCGGCGGCCTCCTGGCCCCGCCGGCGGGGCAAGGCGGGGCAGGCACAAGAGTCAATTGCCTCCCGGCCCCCAGGCGGGGTGGGGCAGGGCAGGCACAAGAGTCACAGCCCCTGAATAGGGTTGTTAAGGGTTTGAGTGCTCCAGGTGGTCCAGGGTAGACAGAAGATCTATAGGTGCAAGGGAAAGGAAAGGAGGGGGACACAGGCCCACCCACTCCACTGCGTCCCAGCCCAGGGCCCTATCCAGTGACAGAGTGGTCTGCCACTGGAGTCAGCGGGTTTTAACCAAACCCGGCTGGTCCGGGTCTGACAGGCCGTACCCTGTGGCCCCCCTGGGCTGCTTCCTCCTTACCTCGGGTCTCCTGGTCTCCTCCTGGGGAATGGAGGTCAGGGTACGTCGCCAGCGGGAGGCTAGTCAGGCCTTCTGCATCCGCTGGCAGCAGGTCCGGCAGCTTCTCCTCTAGGGGTAGCTCCTCTAGGTCACAGGGGCCCTCAGGTTCCTCTGCGGAGGGCAGCTCCTCCAGGTCATAGGGATGGTCCCGGGCTGGCTCCTCTCCCTGGCCCTCTGGGAGCTCTGTCAAAGGCAGTTCCTCCAGGTCTTCCCCTGCAGGATAATACCGCAGGGGCCCTCTCCCCTGGTTGCCCCAGGATTCGGGGTTTTTACCTGGAGGGCTGGTAGGTTCTGCCCAGGGGGGTTGCTTGGGTGGCCGGTCCCTCCACCGCTGAGGAGGCTCTGGTAGCAGCTCAGTCCACCTCCTAGGGGTGGCAGCGGGAACCTGGGGAGTGGGAGGGCAGGGCAGGGGATCATGGCACAGTACCCTCTTCCCCCATTTTCCCTAACAGCTCCCTGCCACCCATGGACCCTCACCCTGCTGCTGTTTCCTCCACTGCCCCCAGTGGGTTCCTCCCCTCCACAGCTCCCTGCTGGCCGTGATGGACCCTCCTACCACTGCAGGGGCCAGCACCAGCCCTCCAGCCCCCTCCTCATCGGGCCCTCACCAGCCCCCCCCCCCCGGGTCACCCGGGGCCCCGAGGACCCTGCTGCCGCCCCCCCCCCCCCCCCCCCCCCCCCCCCCCCCGGGGCCCACATCAGCCCCCCTGCTCATGGGAGGATTTTTAAGCTGCCCCTGGGGGAGGCAGCTACAAAAATCCACCCCCGCCCCACTTGATCCAGCTCCAGCCACTGGGGCCAGGGCCAGATCCCACCACCCGTGTCCGATGGTCCTTGGCTAGAGCAGGATCTTGCCACTGGTGGCGTCCCTGGGGCTGCGGCAGGCCGGATCAGGCTGCCGGTGGCTCTGGGGACCCCAGGGCAGGCTGGATTGGGGCCGCTGGTGACGGTGGCTTGGGTAACCCCCTGGCTGGGACTGGAATGGGGCCGCCGGCACTGGCGGCTCGGGGGAACCCTGGCCAGGGCAGGATCAGGCTGCTGCTGCCTCCAGGAACTCTGCGGCCAGGGCCGGAATGGGGACGCTGGCGGCTCCGGGGAACCCCAGCCAGGACAGAATGGGGCCACTGATGGCCTGGGGTCACAGCTGAGGGTGGCTCCGGGGACCCCCCGCCGTGGCCAGAATGGCGCTGGGGTTGGCGAGTCCGGGGACCATGGGGCTGCTGGTGGCGCTCTGCCCCCCTGTCCCATGCCCCCAGGAGCCCCACAACCCCAATACCCCGCAACCTATTCACCCCCCTTCCCCAGCCCATACTTACCTGCAGCCAGCAGGACCAAACTGTGCTGCAGGTTTTTCCTACCCTGCACAGCCCACGTGGCTGGGCTGAGCAGGGTAGGGCGGGAGATTTAAAATGACCCCAGCTCCCGGAGAGTCTCACAGCACACTTTAGGCACCGGTTGGGAACCACTGGGGTAGAAAACATCAGCAGTGTGAAAAACTAGGTGGCAGCAAATGGCATTTAGTGCCAGGAGCTTTTTTGGTGGGGTGTCACTTAGGAGGGGCTCAGCTAAATGGCAAGGGAAGTGGATGAGGGTACCAGACAGGGAGAAGAGTGATGAGGGGAGGGGTGCACTGGCCGTAGGGAGAGGAGACATTGGAACAAAGGGCACTGGACAGAGGAGGGCCAGTGACACTGTAGGATGTTCTCAGTGTCCAGGGGTCCCTGCTTTGGCTGCTTCTGGCATTCACTAAAGTTCACGGAAAACTCCCTGGGGGAAACATTTTACGCTTTAAAAAAATCCCATCCCTGGTGATCTAATTAGGGGAAGATGCACAGGTCTCCCAACATCTCACTCTGTCAGCCAGCCCCCTGCCTGCAGGCTGAGCCAAGCATCCAGTCCTATATCTGACAGGAGACAGAATCACACTGCTGAGGACTTGGGACCTCAGCAGCAGGCAGAGAGCGGCCAGGCCAGGGTGTGGAGCTGAAAGGAAATCTTGAAGATGCTGGGCTCATTTGGTTCAGCAGGTAAATACATCACTTTGAAAGGCAAAGAGGCAAAGGGCAGGGAACTGTAACCAGCGTGGGTCCGTGGCTTTGCTGTAACAGTGTAGTGAGGTTGACAAGTAAGGGGGAGAGAGTAAACACGGCTGCAGCCCCAGGACTTGCTGGGGTTCTGGGCTGCAGCTGCATGTCCTGGGAGCCAGACACCAGGGTGGCAATAGAGCTTCAGCTGCCCTGGGGATCCTGGGAAGCTTGCAGCAGCTGCTGCCTAGATCGACCCCCAGCCAGAGCTCTGCTGCTGCCGGCTCTCCCTTGCTGCTCAGCCTGGAAGCAGGGCGAGGGGAGCTGGTGGTGGCAGCAATGCTCAGGCTGGGTGTAGTACCGAGGCTGCCTGTCCCCATTGCCACCCAGGACTCCATGGCTGCAACAACCTAGGGCTTCCAGGGATCCGCTGTGGCAGCAGACACAGGGTCCCAGGCGACAGTGGGGCAGTCACCTGGGGCTCACTGGGATCCCTGGTGGCAGTGGTGGGGCAGCCACCAGGGATGTGGGTGAGCCCCAGGCCCCTATACCCCCTGTTACTGCCGTGGACCTTGGGAAGCACAGGTGGCTGCCCCTGTGCTTCCACCCAGGCATGCAGCTGCAGCCACAGCCACAGTGCTGGCATCCCAGCAAGAGGGAATGGGGCAGTGGCAGCAGGGAGCCTGTAGGCGCTCTGCTGGAGCCACACTGTCCACTGGTGACGATGCACTCCATTGACCCCAGGACGGCTGTGTGGACACCATCCACCACTACAATTGTATTGGTAGCGATCTGCCTTTGGCAGGTGCAGGCAGAATTGCCTAGTGTAAACATAGCCTGTGTCCTTCCTTTACCTGCCTTTGTGCACTAGGCTCAGGCCGGCCAGCAGGGAAATTGTCCTTGACTTCCACCTGTAGTCCTGCTAAATCGGCGTGACCCTAGCATGGCTGAGGAGGCTCTGCATGTGCAAGACAGCTTGGCAGCTGGGTTAAATAAGTGAAGTGCTGATAGAGCAGCTGAGGATCTGTCCTAGCGTGGGAGGGAATCGTGTGTCCAGCTTATCCCTGGCTTCTGGACATGGCACTGTGGTTGACACCTTTACCAGTGTCTACTAACGGAGGGATCCAACCCAGGACATGGGCAGCCTGATGGTCAAATGCCCCAAGCTCTCCCCAGCGAGAGAGCAGCTGCTCATCCCTTAGTGTCTCCTCCTCCATCAGCCTGCTTGACAGGAGGGTTCAGGTGGGGATTTCCGCACACACTGGCTCCCTAACCCCAGCTCCTGGGAAATCTCAGCCTAGGTAGATGAGGATCCTTGGCTGGAACAGGCAATAGAGACAGTGAGCCAGAGTCTCAGACCATGAGAGTGCAGGCTGTTGGCTCTTGTGTGTCTGCACCAAGTCACATGAGCTGGGATCTGCTCAGGTCAGTGCAGTCCTGTGGGGTAGGTTTTGCTAATCCTTGTGGGGAGAAGAATAGAGAGGTTGGTTTCCGAGTGAGGATTTGACATCTGAGGGGGTTTTGGTGCCTTTTCAGAAAAATTCAGGGTCCCCAAAGATCCCTGACGGGAGACTCAAACTGTCCCATGTCTTTGTTTAACAGGAGCATGAATATGTGGGAGCATCTGACAGTATTTCGGTTGGAGGATTCAGCTTTACTTAGCTCATCTCTGCACTAGACCAGGTAAATCCCCCTATCTGATGACAAACCCTACAGTGGCAGAGTTATTGGACAGGGGCCGGTGGCCCCACTCTGTCACATTGGGAACACAGTAGCTTTCTAGGTCAGAGGAGCTGTTTGTGTGTCTAGTGCATTGGGCATGATCTTACTCCCTTTCTCTGCCTGCTGGCATCTGAAAGAGAAGCAGGGAAGAGAATATTCATATGCAATAAACACTGAACACAAGAGCTTCCCAGGAAAGATGAGGAAGCAGTAATACTATTGTACAAGGCACCGATAAAACCACATCTGCAATAGTGTCCAATCCTGGTCATACATGGCCGAGAAAGAGGAGTTCCAACTGTATCAGGTTCAGAGAAGGGCCGCTAAGATGTCCAGGGGGAAGAGAGCTGATTCTATGAGAGAAGACCTAAAGAGCTTGACTTGTTTAGCTTAGCAAAATGAAGACTGAGAATGGATCTGTTTGCTCTCTGTAATTATCGCCAAAGGCTTCCAGGGACAGACAAGAGTTACTGAAGCCAAAGTCCAAAGGGGTAGCCATGTTAGTCTATTGTAGAAAGACAACAGAGTCCTGTGGCACTTTTAAAGACTAACAGATTTATTTATCGCATGAGCTTTCGTGGGAGAAAATCCCACTTCGTCAGACGCTGAAGCCAAAGGACAATGTTGGCACAAGAACAAATAGGAATAAACTGGCCATGAATAAATTTAGGTTGGAAATGAGAAGGTTTCTAAACATCAGAGGAGAGAAATTCTGGGACAACCTCCCAACAGGCAGAATAAGGCAAACAACAACATTGGTTTTAAGATGTAGTTTGATACATTTATGAATGGGATTATATGACATGGTTGTTTGTAATAGCAGAGTGGATTCAAGGACTCAGGAAGCCTCTTCCAGTCCTATCTTCCTGTGTTCTGGGTATTCTGAGTTCCTTCGTCTGACTGCATCTCCTAAAGGAACACGGATTAAAACATTTTCCAGATTTATAGTTGTTAAACCCCAAAAGGACCATTCAATCCCCTTGTCTGACCCCCAGTTTATGCCAGGGCAGAAGGTTTCTTGTGGTGTAGTGTAGTCCATTATTGCAACCAAAACCTTGAGTTGAACTAGAGCTCTCATGTTATAAAGCTCTTGGTTAGGCTTGGGAGGATTAGGGGGTTTTTTTTCTCAGTAAGTGTCAGTAAACAAAGCAACAAAAATCTTTCCTTTGATAAATAACTGAAAGTTAGACAGCCAAGGTAAGAAAAATGCTGCTTGAGAACATATTAGAGTTTCATTTCAGGATATTTACTTTGTATATTCTGACATGTCATGTTGACAATTTGTGTTTTAAGGATTAAAAAGTGTACCTTTTATTAGCACAATGTGAAATAATTGTCTAACATTTCTACAATTTCCCACAGCTTTAAAGAGCTACAAATGTTTGAAAATAGAATGTGGATTATTTTCTGATGAAATTATTAATCTAATTGAACCTCATGGTAGCTCAGAGAAGGGAATTTCACTTTGGGATTCCTGAATTAAGTCCAATTGCTTGTTGTTGGATTAAAGTCTTCCAATATTGATTTACAGATTCCAATGGTGGCGAATCCATCATGTTTTTGGGTAAATTGTCTCAATGATTATTTCTCCTTCCTGTTAGTTTTTTGAAAACCATCTTTCCAATCTGAATTTGTCTAGTTTCAGCCCCCAGTCTCTGGATCTAGCAATGCCTTTGTCTATTAAAGTGCAGAGCCCTCTGCTGCTAGAGATCTCTTTATCTAGAAGAAGTTTATAGACTGGGGTCAAGATACCAAAATGGAAATGCCTATATTTTAGAAGAAACAATGCAGGCCAAATGTACAAGATGGGGGACTCTCTCCTGGGAAGCAGGGACTCTGAAATAAATTTGGGGGTCATGACAGATAATGAGCTGAATGGGAGCTCCCATACAACGCTGTGGACAAACAGGCTAATGTGATCCTGGGGTGCATAAAAAGGGGACTCTCAAGAAAGAGAAGAGAGGTTGTTTTGCCTCTGCATTGGCACTCGTGCAGTGGCTGCCAGAATACAGTGTCCAGTTCTGAGGTCCAAATTCAAGAAAGATATTGATAAATTGGGGGGTGGGGGGGACGGGGAGAGGTTCAGAGGAGGGCCATAAGAATATACACAGGCAGACCCATACACTTCATGGGGATACAACTGCAGGTAGGATATCTAAATCAATTAGTCAAACAATGTTGCTAACCCAGGAGTCTCAACATATTTGCTTTTCTTCAAACCCTAGCTGCTGAAAAGGAGAGAATCTTAGTTTTCGTTTAAAATCAAGAGTACGTTTCTGGACAACCTGCCTTACTGTAAGAAATTCGAGCAGCATGATCTATTTAATTTAACAGAGAGAAGATCATAATTTATGACTACCCACATAGGGAATAAATATTTAATAATGTCTCTTCACTCTAGCAGAGAAAGGTCTAAGACGATATTGTGACTGGGAGTTGAAGCTAGACAAGTTCAGACTGGAAATAAGGTATAGAACAATGACAAGGATGGACCATAAAACAATTTAATAAGGATCATGGTAGATTCTTCACCAGTGGTAATTTTAAAATTTTAAAATCAAGTTTGGATGTTTTCCTAAAAGCTGTGCTCTAGGAATTATTTGGTTATTTGCTCTAGGAATTAGCCTGGGTTATTACAGGGGTCAGACCAGATAATCAGAGCTGTCTCTTATGGCCTTGGAATCTATGAATCTGTGAACTTCTTCACCTTCTCTTCAGCAAGCTAAACAGATCCATCACTCCATTTTCTCTGTTTCTGTAAGATAGAAAGATACTTTGACTCATTCCTGAGGCTCTTTTGTGAACCCTGAGCGAGGAGAGCTGAGTGGGGTATGTTCTGTGTGTGGCCTGGGTTGTTGGGTATAATGACTTTGTGGATAGAAATCCTTGCTTTTTTTAAGCCATATTTCCTGTGTGAATATGCCTGTGCCCAGTCACTCAGTCTAGAGCTGCCTTTGACTGTACATCAGGACCCTTGACAGCTTTACTGGACTAACAGTTTCTTTCTTCTGCACATACAGGCTGGGATTTCTAAGGGAGCCCTTCGGAGTGAGGAACTCCAAACATCAATGAGAGTTGGACACGCTCTTTGAAAAGCCCACCTACAGAGAGAGTATTTCAGGTCCCAGGCAGGGATGCAGATGCCCTCTATCTACTAATTTTGAATATCCAAATCACCTAGTTGGCTTTGAACCTCTCCCATCTGCAGCCCTGAACTTCATGCACCCAGATCCCTTTGCTGACACAAATCTCAGCAAAGTTCTCTGCTCAGCACACATCCCCGTGATCTCCTCCCTAGTTGCATTGAGGGGATGTCCCCCTGCAGAACTTTCTGAATGGATGGGAAGAACACCACTGTGGTGACACATTTTATATTGCTTGGCCTCACTGAGAACTGGGAGCTGCGGTTGACCCTCTTCCTTCTCTTCTCTATCACTTACCTGCTGATTCTGGTTGGGAACATCCTCATCATGGTCACGGTGGTCAATGACCGGCACCTCCACACTCCCATGTACTTTTTCCTGGGGAACCTCTCCTTCATCGATGTCTGCCATGCCTCGGTCACGGCCCCTAAGATGTTGGCGGATCTCCTTGCAGAGGAGAAGACCATCTCCTTTGCAGGCTGTGTGGCCCAGCTTTTCTTCCTTCACCTCTGTGCCTGCGCTGAGATCTTCCTCCTGACTGTCATGGCCTATGACCGCTATGTGGCCATCTGTCACCCGCTCCAGTATCCAATGGTCATGAGTATGAAAATTTGCATCTGGCTGATGGCTGCCCTGTGGTCTGGAGCTACTGTCCACTCCCTGGTACAAACCATGCTCACCGTCCGGCTGCCCTATTGTGGCCCCAACATCATTGACAGCTTCTTCTGTGATGTGCCACCTGTCATCAAGCTGGCCTGCACTGATACCTACCTGACAGGGGTGCTGATTGTCTCCAATAGTGGCATGATTTCTGTCACCTGCTTCCTTGCCCTGCTGGGCTCCTACCTGGTGATCCTGGTTTCTCTGAGGAGCCGGAGTGCTGAGGGGCGGCACAAAGCACTCTCCACCTGCTCTGCCCACTTGGCCGTGGTTGCACTGTTCTTCGGGCCATGCATTTTCATCTACACCCGCCCTGCCGCCAGCTTCTCATTGGACAAGGTGGTGTCGGTCTTCTACACGGTGGTGACACCGGTGCTCAACCCAATGATCTACACCCTGAGGAACCAGGAGGTGAAGTGGGCCATGAGGAAACTGAGGAAGAGACAGGTCTTCTCCAGGGGGAAATAGGATGGGGTCCAAATGGAAGAGGACCCTCCAAGGGAGAAATGGACCAGTGCATGGGGAAATGAGGTCCAACAGGAGCATCCCTGCTCTGCAAAACCATCCGGGGCATGGCCCCAGGCTTACCCCACTCCCTCACCCAAAACCACATCCTCCTCCCAGCCCCTGCTGCCAGCGGTCCCGGCTCCCAGGCTGGATCCAGCCCCTGGAAGCCCCAGCTCCCTGGCTAGATCTGACCACTGCTGGTCAGTGGCCCCGGCTCCCTGGTCGGATCCAGC
Source organism: Pelusios castaneus (assembly GCA_007922175.1). Classification (NCBI taxonomy): domain Eukaryota; kingdom Metazoa; phylum Chordata; order Testudines; family Pelomedusidae; genus Pelusios; species Pelusios castaneus. Next base: position 16,549 of record ML685947.1, on the reverse strand, counting down.
CCCTGCCACAACCAACTGGTGTCCCCAGTCCCAGATTCCAGATTGGCTTCTGCTGGCAGCCCCAGCCTGGGCTGGCTACTGCCTGGGGCGGCAGCGCCAGCCCCTGGTCACGGGCTGGCTCCTGCCCCAGGCTGGCTCCTGCCACCGCTGCTGGCCCAGGACTTGGGGCACTGGCCTGGACACATGGGGCTTGTGCCCCATGTGCCCAGCGGTAGCAACATCTCTGGGGTCCAAAGGGACAAATTGAAAGACACAAACATACAAACAAATACACGAACATTTTTTCTTTACTGTGGTCACAAACAAACAATAAAGCTGAGGTAACACAAGTCCAAGAGAGCAGAACAATGATGCACAAACAGAAGGAAAGTTCACGTCGGCCCCAGCTGGACACAATGTCCCATGCACTGAACATGTGCTCCCTGTGTGTAGCTGATCCAGTGGCTCAGTGCACCTGATTAAAGATACTTTGAAAGAGTTCTTTTTTTCTCTAGATTTGTTCTTTAAGTTCTGGGGAATCCAGAAAATTCCACCTGTGGAATTCTCATCAGGTTATTCTCTGCTCCCTGCCATATTTTATTAGGAATTAGAAGATATTTTATAATGGGATCCCTCAAACAATTTCGTCAGGGTGTCAGGCTCTGGGGAGCCCAGCGCTGGGACAGCAGGCATGACAGAGGGGCAGGACTGAAGGGCACCAGCAGAGACATCTGTGGGGCATGTTAAATTAGTCACATGTGACCATAAGATATTTGATCTTACTGGGGGCCAATCAGTGGAATATTTAGCAATAGAACTCAGGCATCCTGTCCCGTGCTCTAACCCACTTCTCTCCCTGATCTTGGCAGGAACCCAGGAATTTTGCCACCCTGCAATCCTGACTCCCAGAGTTCCTGCTGCTCTAACTCACTTGAACTCACTCCTCCTCCCTCAGGGACTGGGATTAGAATCCAGATGTCCTGACGCCCTGTCCTTGGTTGACGTGATTAGATTAGTAATTCTCAACATTTTGTGTGTCGTGACAGGTTTGATGGCATATCGTGACCCCGCAGGACACACCAGCCCACCCCTCTCAGGCCTAATTCAGCCATCTCTCTCTCCATGACACAATTACCACTGTGTGGTGACACAGAAATGTGTCCTGACACAGTGGTTGAGAACCACTAATTAGATTTCACTGTGTCTCTACATTCTGGAAGCGGGGGGTTGTCTGCTGACAGGTGAGGTGCTTGACTAGGTGAGGAGTTTATGGTCAAGTCCCTAAGGGTTACTCCAGGCCACGGATGGCTGGTGAGCACACAGCAAGAGTTAGTCAGTAGAACAGCTCAAATACAACATGCTGGGATGGTTGCATTACATCTCACACTGACAGACTGTTGCAATCTTTCCTGCTGATTCCTGCTAGGTCTTTTCCATGTTCCTCATCAGCCTCAGGCTGATGCCTTTAATTAGACCCTGAGCAACTCTTCAGCAGCAGTCCATCTGGGCTTCCTTCCGAAACTTGTAATGGGACCCAGGGGAATTGATTAGAAAGATGCAGACTTGCACAAGAGACTTTGTATTCGCATGGGACAGAGATAAGGGGACAGATTCCCAACTGGTGTAAGTCAGCCATAACTGCACTGGAGTCAATGGGGTCAGATTCCAAACCGGTGCAAATTACCCATTATGGAGTCCATGGCAGCTACTGTAAATTATCCACTACTTCGTGCATCAAGGATTTAGACCTGTCAACATAGGAATGGCGACACTGGATCAGACCCAGAGCCCATTTACAGGATTGGATTAAGCAGCTCCAGACTGTCCACCACTGGAGGGTGGGGGAAAGAGGAGGCACAGCCTCAGGCCCCACCGTGGACTTCCCCCTTCTTGGGGCTCCAGCCCCACCACCATGGCAACCCTTGGGTGGGCTTTCACCAGGTGCGCATCCGGGGCCAGAGGACATGTCTATCCCGGCCCCAGTCTGGATGGTCTGCCCTCAGATTGGAGCCACCTGGTGTGCAGTGCAGCCACCAGTGAGACACTCCAGGGCTATGGGCACACCCGTAGCCCTGGAGGGCCACACCAGTGGTCACAGGGCCTGCCAGCTGGCCCCCGCCTGGAGGGAAGAAAACATGCAGCGGCTTGCCCAGGTGTGGGGCAGGAGTGCCCAGACCCTGGCCTCTGGCCCCAGGGCCCTGCCCCACAACAGAGACAGGGCAGGGGCTCTCCCAGCGTCTTCCCTGCAAGCAAGCTCCGCTGGTGCTGTGGTGGGAAGGCGGCAGTAGCTGCATCTTACAAGGGCTTAGGGGCTGTAGCTGGGGCCCCCCTTTAAGAGAGGCCTGGAGTTTCAGCCCTGTAGCCCCTGCATAAATCAGGCCCTGCTCATTCAGCCCAGTTTTCTGTCCTAACAGTGCCCAGTACCAGCTGCTTCAGAGGAAGAAGAAAACCAGCTGGTGGGAAGTTTCTCCCACTCCCTGTCTCTTAATGTTGGGTTTATGCTCTGAGCTCAGAGATTTATAGCCCTTCCAAACTGTCTAGCTGTTTGCATTATCCCTCTTGAAAAGTGGGTTGTGTTAAACGAGAGGTGCAAGTCAGAACAGACTAGAGGAGGCTTAAAGAGCAGTAAGAGACAGCAAAACTGAACCACGGAGGACAAAGGAGCTATTTTGGTCCAGCCTGTAGTTTAGACTGGGGGCAGAGAGCACCCCAGGAGTTTGTCTTTGTCTGTACGTGAGCAAAGAGCCACAGAGATAGAGGGAGCAGCAAGAGAAAAGTGTAAGAACAGTCACATATGCAGACTGAAAGGGTTTGATGGCGGTAGCAAAGTAGCTGTCCTGTTCTATGGTCCACAGGGCCTGCCCTTTTCGGTGGCAGTTGGAGATACACAATTATTTTAAGTAACTCATGTATCTGTGGTCGAGTTCCCTACTCCTGGCCTGTCCACTGGAGGAGTTGTGGCGTCCTGCACCTTAGTGCTATGCAGTTGCTGGGTGGTGTTCAGGGATCAACTGTCTGATCGGCTGAGTGGGTCTTCACAGACCCGAGCAGTCGATCAGGAAGTTTAAAATGACAGCAGCAAATTTGCCACCATTAATGAAGACAAACGCTTTGTATATACCAGATTCTGTCAGAGGAAATACTGGAGCCCACTGTCAGTTTCTGATCCCTGCTGGAACACCCCTAATGCTCCAAACTTTGATTAGCCACATGGTTCAACAGGACTAACCCTATAAATGTGGCACTGTATAAAGCTCTGCTTAGTGGAGCAGGGCAAAACTCAGAATTTCAATCCCATGGGAAAACCGAATGTTTTGAAATATGTTTTCATTTTGAAACAGAATGAAAAGAACAAAGTTCAAGCTTTCTCCGTGTCATGGCAATAAAAATGTTCTGATTTCAATTTTTTTAAAATATTGCCTATTATATTTGTACTATAATGTGCAGTGAAGGACATTTGAAATAAAAAGTCATTTCAAAATTAAACATCCAAGGGTTTCTTTCTAAAGTCAGAATAGAATGATTTGACTGTCTCAAAATGCTTCCGCCCCACCTCTTCAGAATGGACACATTCCCATGAAAAGTTTCAATTTCAACAAATTCCCTTTTGGACAGAAAATGTTCAGATAGATGAAGTTTGACCTGCTGCCCTTCTAAATCTCAGTGGTACCGTGTGGCATTGAGTTCCAGTGGCTAAATATTTCATGTCAGTAGTATAACCTACATAGCATAAATCACCATTCATTTTTTGACAGCTCGGTTTCCGGTCTAGAGATCCCGGCGCCTTTTGATATCAGTTTTATATCGAGATTGGGTGGGGACTTGTGCTGGCAGCCATTTTGATAACCATTTTATATCGAGATTGGACGGATCTGTGTTTGTGTGTGTGTACTGCTTGTGCTTCGACACATGAGACAGGGTTTGGACCTCAGGCCCAGAGAGAGGTCGGGGTACCAGCGGCCGTTTTGAGGAGAAATGGAGGAAAGCTAGGTCTGAGAGAGAGGAAAATGGCCCGAGGTAAAAGGCAATGTGTGAGAGAATAAAAGGTGGAGGGAGTAAAGGCTGAGAGAGGAAAAGGGCCTGGGGTAAAAGGTGATGTGTAAGAGAATAAAGGCTGAGAGAGTAAAAGGTGGAGGGAGAGAAAGGAATGAAGGCAGAG
>ML685946.1:2759926-2778322 GCA_007922175.1 Pelusios castaneus | reverse complement strand
GCCCCCCCCCCCCCCCCCCCCCCAGCCACATCTGCCGTTCCCTCCAACCGTGCAGCACTCTCCCCCCAAACAGTATTTTGATCGCCAGGGACACCCCTGGTATAACATTACCTCAACCCCACCCCCCAATGTATGTCGTGGAGTCCCGCACCTACACCCACCTCTAGCCCCCTCTCCTTACAGCTTACGTTTCATTTGTGTTATATTAATAAAGTTGAGACATCTGTAAATTTAATCAGACTTTACTGTGATGCATTGTCAATATGCCCTGGGCGTATGTTGTCAAAAAAAAAAATAGAGAAAGAAGCAAACAATCAGTATCCATTGATTTTTCTAAGTTAAAAATGCCAAACAAAAACAGTGATTTCAAACATTAGAAAGCAGCCTATCAGTCCCTGTTAGTGAAATGCTCCTTCAATGCCTCCCTTATGTGCACGGCTCTAAGCTGTGCCCCCCGGATACCCCTGGTGTCCGGTTGCTGGTATGCATACTCAAGACGCTCAGCCTTCACCGTCCAGGAGTTCAGAAATCTCTCACCACAGTTTTCACAAATATTGTGAAGGACACAACACGAGGAAATGACAACTGGAATGTTGTTCTCGTGTAGGTCTAGCCAGCCATACAGCGATCTCCAGCGCGCTTTTAAACGGCCAAAGGCACACTCCACAACCATTCGGCACCTGCTTAACCTGTAATTAAACCGCTCCTTGGCAGGATCCAACTTCCCTGTAAAAGGCTTCATTAGGCATGGCATCAGTGGGTAGGCAGGGTCCCCCAGGATGACTATGGACATCTCGACACCCCCCACTGTCATTTTCTCGTCGGGAAAAAAGGTGCCCGCTTGCAGCCTGCGGAACAGTCCCGAGTTTCTGAATATTCGAGCGTCATGCACCTTTCCCGACCAACCCGCATTTATGTCAGTAAAACGCCCACGATGGTCCACCAGTGCCTGGAGAACCATTGAAAAGTATCCCTTTCGATTTACGTATTCGGAGGTGAGATGGTCGGGCGCGAGAATAGGGATGTGAGTGCCATCTATTGCACCCCCACAGTTCGGGAATCCCAAGTCCTTGAATCCAGCGATGATCTCCCTCACGTTCCCCAGGGTCACCGTCCTCCTTAGCAAAATTCGGTTGATGGCTTTGCATACTTGTATTAGTGATACACCGACGGTCGACCGTCCGACCCCGAACTGGTTTGCGACCGAGCGGTAGCAGTCCGGAGTCGCCAGTTTCCAGAGGGCAATAGCCACACGCTTCTCCACGGAGATGGCCGCTCTCATCCTCGTGTCCTTGTGCCGCAGGGCTGGGGCTAGCTCCTGACAGAGTTCCATAAATGTGGCTTTCCGCATGCGAAAGTTCTCTAGCCACTGATCATCATCCCACAGCTGCAGAACGATTCGGTCCCACCAATCTGTGCTCGTCTCCCGTGACCAGATACTGCGGTTCACGCTGTGCAGCCGGTCTGCGAAACTGATCGGAATTTCTGTTTGGTTCTCAAGGCTGTCAGTCTCGGTACTGGAGTCATCTGAATCCTGCTCTGAATCAGAACTGAACACGTACTCTATCAGAAGCTGAGCTGTGTTCACAATGCTGAACGCAGCATTCAAGATCAGAGCTGAATCCATGCTGATGCAGAAAGGGAAGTTCCGTAAAGACGGTCGTTTCAGTTTAAATTTCGTGCTCGTTGCTAGTGGCAACTGCTGGGAAGCGTCAGTAACAGAATGCACCACAGGAAAGAAGAGGTTGCTTACCTGTAACTTCTGTTCTTCGAGATGCGTGTCCCTGTGGGTGCTCCACATCAGGTGTCATCGCGTCTCGCGGCCAAGAGCGGAGTCTTCTCAGCAGTATTGCTAGAGGGGGCTGCACGCGCCGGCTGCAGCTCGCGCCACTCCAGGCAGTCTAGGCGCGCGCAGTCCCCTCACTCCCTCAGTTCCTTTCGACCGCGGAGCAAGAGGTAAGTACTCCGAAGTAGAGGGGAAGGAGGGAGGGTAGTGGAGCACCCACAGGGACACGCATCTCGAAGAACAGAAGTTACAGGTAAGCAACCTCTTCTTCTTCTTCGAGCGATGTCCCTGTGTGTGCTCCACATCAGGTGACTTATTCGCCGTTGTCGGTTATGGTGGAGGGACTTCGGTGTATAGTCGAAAGCACCGCTGACCCCACTCCAGCGTCATTCTGAAATGTTTTGTCAATAGCGTAATGGGATGTGAACGTATGGACAGAGGACCAAGTGGCCGCCCTGCATATGTCTGCAAGTGGGACGTTATGAAGGAACGCTGTAGTGGCTGCCATTGCCCTTGTGGAGTGAGCTCTGATTCTTTCTGGGGGTTGAATGTCATTCTGTTGGTAGGCCTCCAGAATGCATTCTTTTATCCATTTTGATAGTCTCTGGTTAGATATCGGTAAGCCTTTGCATCTTTCAGCGATGGAGACTAGTAGCCTGTTCGATTTTCTAAACGGTCTCGTTCTATCTAGGTAAAAGGACAACGCCCGACGGACATCCAGCGTGTGAAGGGCTGCTTCGCGACGGTTCCTGTGAGGCTTCGGATAGAAGGTAGGTAGGTGTATGGGTTCATTGATATGAAATTGGGATACGACCTTGGGTAGGAACTTGGGGTGGGGACGTAATGTCACCTTATCTTTTTGGAATATTGTGAAAGGAGGATCCGTAATGAGAGCGTTGATTTCTCCTACTCTCCTTGCGGATGTAATGGCGACTAAAAATGCTACCTTCATGGACATGTGATGCAGTGAGCAGGTCGCCATAGATTCAAAGGGTGCTGCCATCAGTGTGTTGAGGACTAGGTTTAAGTCCCAGGGCTGTGATGGTAACCGTATTGGTGGGAAGAGTCTTTGAACACCCATCAGGAAGCGTTTTACCATTGGGTGGGTAAATACTGATATGTTGTTGAGTCGGTCATGAAAAACTGAAATGGCTGCTAAATGTACTTTCAGTGAGTTAAGGGATAGGCCGGACCGTTTAAGAAGCAGGATGTATTCAAGGATTTGCGGAATTGAAGAGGACAATGGCGAGATGTTTCTGCCATTGCACCAAGTCTGAAACCTCTTCCATTTAAAAAGGTAAGTCTTTCTGGTGCTTAACTTCCTGCTGTTTAGAAGGATGTGACGGACAGCCTCTGAGCACTGTAGTTCTTCATGTTGGAACCATTGAGGAACCACGCTGTTAGGTGTAGTTTCCCGATTTCCGGGTGGAGAGTCTGTCCGAAATTTTGAGTTAATAATGTCGCTACGGGTTGAAGTTGTATCGGTTTGCGTTGCGATAGAACGAGCAGGTCCGCAAACCATGGTTGTCGTGGCCAGGCTGGTGCGATCATTATAACGCGCGCCTGATCCGTTCTGATCTTTTGCAAGACTCTGGGTATCAAGGGGATGGGAGGAAAGGCATATAGTAGGGAATGGGCCCAGGTGATCAGGAAGGCATCTCCCATCGATTTGGGACCCAGGCCTGCCCTGGAACAAAAACGATGACATCTCCTGTTGAGATGTGTTGCAAACAGGTCTATCGATGGTTTTCCCCAAAGATCGAATATGCGTGCCAGGTGAGCAGTGTCGATCTCCCATTCGTGGTTGGGGGTGAAGCTTCTGCTTAGAGCATCTGCAGTTATGTTTTGTTTTCCTGGGAGGTAGGATGCCGTGATGGTGACTGAGTGATGTATGCACCAGTTCCACAGTTTTACAGCCTCTGCACAGAGGGTTGAAGATCGTGCTCCTCCTTGTCGATTGATGTAAAACATGCACGCCATATTGTCCGTCATGACCCTTACGGACTTGTTTCGAATGAGTGGAAGGAAATGCTCGCATGCGTATCGGACTGCTCTTAACTCCAGTACATTTATGTGGAGAGCAGTTTCTTGCCTTGACCATTGACCCTGTGTGGTCAATTGATCTATGTGGGCACCCCATCCTATCATGGAGGCGTCCGTGGTTAGCAAAATTGTGGGATGAATCGGAAGAAACGGTCTTCCTGACATGACCTTTTCCTGTCTGGACCACCAGTTTAGGGAGTCTTTTATGTGTTTCGGGATTGTGACTCTCCTGTTGAGATTGTGGTACTTTGGTTTGTACACAGTCGTTAACCAGTGTTGCAGCGCTCGCATGTGTAATCTGGCATTGGGTACTACACTTGTAGAGGCTGCCATGTGACCTAGCAGCTGCAATACTGTACGAGCTACCACGAAGGGAGCAGTCTTTACTAGAGCAATGAGCTCTTGAAGCGCGTGGAATCTGCTTGTGGGCAACGAGGCCACTCCTGTGTTGGAGTTCAGGAGAGCTCCTATAAAGAGAATTACTTTGGTGGGTTCCATGATGGATTTTTCTGCGTTCACCTTCATCCCCAGCTTGGTGAAAAGCGATGTGGTCATGAGCGTGGCCTCGTTGGCAGCGTCTCTGGAACGTGCTGTGATAAGACAATCGTCCAGATAAGGGAAGATCTTCACTCCTTGCGTTCTGAGGAACGCTATCGGTGCTGCAAGCAGTTTGGAAAACGTTCTTGGTGCTGAGGATAGTCCGAAGGGCATCACTTTGTATTGATAATGTTGGTCGTTTACTGTGAAACGTAGGAACCTTCTGTGCGCGGGATGAATGGTGACGTGGAAATATGCGTCTTTGAGGTCGAGGGAAGAGAACCATTCTCCTTGGGTTAGCATGGGAATTATTTTGTTCAGTGTGACCATTTTGAACCTCTGTTTCTTGACGTATCTGTTTAACGGTCTGAGATCTAGAATAGGCCTCCACCCGCCTGATTTTTTCTGTACTATGAAATAGCGGGAGTAAAAACCCTTCCTTATATGTTGAGTGGGAACGGGTTCTATTGCTCCTATGTCCAGGAGTTGTTTGATTTCCTGTTGAAGGAGTTGTACGTGATTGGTGTCCCTGAAGAGGGACGGGGAAGGGTAATGAGGAGGGGGGCGGGAAGTTAAGGGGATGGAGTAACCCTTGTTTACTATCTCTAAGACCCACTTGTCCGTTGTGATGGAAGACCAGGCAGGAAGGAATTGCCTGAGGCAGAAATCGAAGTTCACGGTCACTTGGTCTGATGTTGCTGGACCAGGAGGAAGTCTCAAACCCTCGACCAAGCACTCAAAACTGAGGTTTTTGGGGTTGCTGTTGGGTGTTATTGGAAGACTGCGAAGATTGTCTTCGTCTATAACCCCTCTGTCTACCCCTCGAAGAGTTGTCATGTCTCTGGTGATTCTGAGGGCGGTAGTAGGGGTGATATCGGCGAGAAAAAGTGTTAAATCTCGTCTGCTTTTTCTTGAACGTTGGAGTATGGATACCAAGCGTTCGGAGGGTGGCTCTCGAATCCTTCATCGCGTGCATGAGTGCATCTGTCGTATCAGAAAAAAGGCTTGTTTTATTGAAGGGAAGATCTTCTATCTTTGTTTGAAGGTCTCTAGGTAGAGCTGCTGCCTGCAGCCACGATGCCCTTCTCATAACGACTGCTGTAGCGACAGCTCGTGCTGCAGTGTCTGCTACATCTAGGGAAGCTTGAAGGGATGTTCTTGATATCAGCTGTCCCTCTGCTACCAAACTCCTGTGTTGTTGTTTTTTATTATCTGTGAGGAAGTCTGTGAGTTGGGATAACCTCTCGAGTACTAAGTGGTTATAGTTAGAGAGGAGAGCGGAATAGTTAGCAATCCTCAAAAGTAATGTGGCTGAAGAGTATATCTTACGACCTAACTGGTCCAAGCGTTTCCCGTCCTTATCTTGCGGTGTAGACTTGAAAGTTGTTTGCCTTCCCTTTTGATTGGCTGCATCTACTACCAGTGAATTAGCTGGAGGGTGTGTGAACAGAAATTCCATTCCCTTTGAAGGAATGTACCACTTCCTATCATTTCTTTTGTTCGTGGCGGATGTGGTGGCTGGGCTTTGCCAGATCTCGTTAGCAGGGTCCATTATAGCAGAGTCCATTGGCATGGCCAGCTTTGACGATGTTGAAGCGTGTAGAATCTTTAGGAGCTTGTGTTTAGGCTCCGTAACTTCCTCCAGCTGAATCTCCAATTCCTGTGCTACTCTTTTAAACAGGTCATTGAATAACCTTGTATCATCGCTACAAGAAGTTGAGGATGGGATTACCGCGTCCTCTATGGAAGTTGGTTGATGTATCTGGGAGGCATTGTGGACGGTGTCCCTTGAGAGGGGCGATTGTGATGAGCGCTCGGATAGCGTGGAGAGAGATTGAGTTGGTGAGCGAGTCGGAGAAGGAGAATGGTGGTAATGGCGCTTGCTGGAGTGCTTGCTGTGGCAGGAGCGGTGCGGTGTGCTATAACCACAGCATGGGGAGGGGTGTCTATTTCCCCGAGGGCTGTGCCTTGATACTCTAGAAGAAAGCATGGATGATGTGGACTCAATCGGAGAGCGGCACCGATGTGAATGATGCGAGTGCCCATGATGAGAATGGGCATGGGAGGACTCCCTTCTGGAGCTGTGTGCCCTGGAGTGTGAAGGAGAGATATGCTTCTCCTTCCTTGATCTCTTCCTCGGTGCCGGCGGAGACTCTGTGTACGGTGCCGTGGCAACCGCACCGTGAGTTCCCTCCCCTATCAGCTGTTCGGGGGAGCCCGGCGCCGAAGGCATTTGCTGCTGCTGCGGCGCCTGCGGTGCCGCTGTTTCAGGCGGCGCCGCGGTCGGCGCCGGGGCCGTACGAACTGCCTGCCTGCCTGGGGCTGCTTTGTCCGGGGCCGCTTGTGCGGAGGACGAGGAGCCCGCGGGTCTTGATCCCGGCTCCTTATGGGAGGTCCTGTCACTCCCGTGGTTTGCCTCAGATTTGGCGCCCGAGGATCCATTAGCCTTATGGGCAGCCTTTTTTCCTGATTTCTTTGAGGGGGAACGACCCCTCTTAGAAGCCGCCGTGTGCGCTACTGAGGGAGCGCTTGAATGGCGGCTTGCCGGTGGGTCCGGGAAGAGGCTGTCAATGCCTGCGGACGCTGTCGGGGCTAAGGAGTTCTCCATAAGAAACATCCTTAGCCTTAGGTCCCTTTCCTTCCTGGCTCTAGCGCTCAGGTTCAAGCAGTGTGGACATTTCTGTGGGACGTGAGAGTCCCCTAAACAACGGACACATTGGGAGTGTCCGTCCGATGCCCGTATCGGGTCCTTGCACCCTGTACATCTCTTAAAGCCCGATGAGGAGGGCATTGTCAGTGGCCAGCAGCTGTTCGTGCTGTCTTTTGGCCGTTACCGGCCGAAAACGGCCGGCTTTTTTTTTTTTTTTTTTAAAATAGACTATAAGTTGATCGAGGCAGTCAAAATATGACTGAAAACTCTTTGTTTTGTCTTTTCTTTCGTTTCAGGTTAAGAGAGAGAAGAAGCTCCGTCTTCACCCGAAGGCGGTTGAAAGGAACTGAGGGAGTGAGGGGACTGCGCGCGCCTAGACTGCCTGGAGTGGCGCGAGCTGCAGCCGGCGCGTGCAGCCCCCTCTAGCAATACTGCTGAGAAGACTCCGCTCTTGGCCGTGAGACGCGATGACACCTGATGTGGAGCACACACAGGGACATCGCTCGAAGAAGAATCTAGAATTATCCCATGCAGCATAGCGCGAGCCTTCTTCTTCCCAGGATCCATAGCGTGAATTACCGATACGGGGGATTGTGGGATAGGTACCCACAGTTCACTTTGTTTTCCCGGAGGACTGAGAAAAGGGGGGGGGCGGGCTCTGTTCCGCTAGAGTACACCGAGTGTGTACGCGATCTTGCGCAACAACAATCACGGAACATTTACAGCGCAACAGGCTTGTTGCGCGAAAATTCTTGTAGTGTGTACATAGCCTCAGATGTCCTGCCTTCAAGTGTGGCTGGCAATACTGAATACGTTTGAAACCTCTGGGCTAGATGGTCCTCATGGTTCCTTCTAGACAGCTGAACACAGCCTGCTGACATGCACTAGCATCCTTTCCAGCCCAGGATCAGATCGTAAGAGAAGGCTGAGAGGGGACATGATAACAGTTTCCAAGGACATACAATACTGGTACAAAGAGGAGGGAGAAAAATTATTCTCATTCACCTCTAAGGCTAGGACAAGATGCAATGGGCTTAAATTGCAGCAAGGGCAATTTAGGTTGGACATTAGGAAAACTTCTTAAGTGCCATGGCAGTTAAGCACCTACAGAGGATGCAGAATCACCGTTATTGGAGGTTTTTAAGAGGAGGTTAGATAAACAACTGCCAGGGATGGTCTAGAAGATAATACTTAGTCCTGCTCTGAGTGCAGGGGATTCAACTAGATGCCTCTCGAGGTCCCTTCCAGTCCTATATTCTATGATGCAGCAGTCTGCCCTTAATTCACACTAATACTCTTTAGTGAAATAGAAAAGATACACCCCATAGCTCATATAAACTGGACACATAGTGTATTATCCTGCCACTGAAGGTCACAGTGTTATAGTTCAAATATCAAACATAGCAGACACCAGTTTCATGCTATTAATGGTATAGGTCTCCAGACCATCCATGGAAAACAGGTAGGAATAATGGTGGATGTGCGAAATGCAGGGGCAGAGTTAAAATTGGGATTGGAGCCTAAGCTGAAAATTTGCTATTTTGCTAATATTTTAAAAGAGCAATATCTTTTTAAACTAACTCTAGCAAAGTTCCACTCGCCAAAAGCTGGCTCAGTAGGACCTACGTTTTATATGCACAAACTATAGTAAAGTTCAGCTTTAGGAATGGGAGAAAAAATACTCAAAGCAAAACTCAAAGTGGCAGCTAACAATGAAGAGTTATTTACATTGTAGAGAATATTCCCCACCAGATGTAAACAATTAAGGTAATAGAGATTTTAGTAATAAACTACTGAATATTCTCCTACCCTGTTGGTGCCTTGCAAGTCATTGATAGAATCTGGGATCTCAACAATAATGTAGTCTGAAATAAGTTGAGCTGAAATCAAATCCTGCAGCATCAAACCTTTAAAGAAAAAGCAACAGCTGAAATAGCAGCATTTTTCATTATTCATATACAGACAGCAGGAAAAATACTGAAATTCTTCTATTCAGCCTATTCCCATTGACAGCAAAGATTTACTTGACTGCCCCTTCTTTTCCCACACTGTGTTGAACAACACACCATGTGCAAATTTAAACAGAAATCCCTGGGAAAAAAATTATACTACTTGATTTTCCTTTCAATTGACAGTCTCTTTCCTAAGGCTCTCTGTATTCCTGTTAGAGCTCAGAGGATCCTACCATCTAGTATCTATACCTCTTAGCCAAATGTTCTATGTAGAGGACCACATTTACTGTTCATTCTCTTCCTACGCCACAATCCTAAATATTAATAGTTATTTTCAAGGCACAGAAAATGACACACCCTCTTCTACTTCCTTCTCCATGGCCTCTTCTCCCCAAGTAGGAACTAGGACCACCAAAGGTACTATTGGATGGAAAGGCTTAGCTTGAAGGAGTTGTTTCAATTGCAACAAAGCAGAAAGCCAGTAAACATCCTCCTCAGCAACATCTTCACTCCTCACTCTAGGGGGCAGCAGGAGAATGAGACCACTAGTTCCAAGCAGATCTTTCTGTGTCTCAGCCACATCAAGCTCTGAGTCACTGAGGGTGCCATGGGCCACCTAACCAAACACAAAGGAGACAATTCAGTTACAATCAACAAGAGGGACTTAAGAACACACTGAATATTGTAGATCAAGCTAGCAATGGCATTTTTGACAGGAGGCTCATCCAGGGAACTTTATTTTAAAAAAAGGGGGGGCAAAGGAAATGAAAATAGGTAAAAACAAAAATAAAAAAATCAATAGGGAAGTCAAACCATTTGTCATAAATATACAATTTAGAAAAAAAAGATTTTCTAATGACAACTTTTGTTCATGGAAAAAAGCAAAAGCCTCCTCCTTGACTCAGACTAGTGTCCACCAAATGTCAAAGTTCTGCTACAAATCATTGAAGGGCTACAACTCCTCAAAAATTGTCTGAATTTTTTTATAATATTAGGCTACTTAAATATATGGATCGATGCACCAGCAAGACTACACACAGTGGAAAAAAAAGAGCAAGAAAGAGCAGATAGAGACCAAACAAGAATTCTGCGGGCTCTTCAAGCTTGATAAATTATTGTACATTAGAAAAGTAATGCATGCACTTTAAAAGATTAGATTTTTATTGATAAATGTTAATAAACATTGAAATATGATTCTGACAATTTTCATTTTAATGATTATATAGCTTTAATTTTAAGTCTCAACATCTACTGTCATTAAAGAATTGTCAGACTCTTCCATTACCTGAGCCCCCATATTTTGCTACAACAATGAAGATTTAAATAACTGAAAATTTTCAAAAAAGTTTCAAAATAAACTTTGATATTATCCAGCAAAATTGAAAAAAAAATGAAATCCTGCTAAGCTGAACTATAAAGCTTTGAATAAGGTTAAAATAATTCAATGTTGATAGTTCTTCTCCAGTATAACCTTGTAAATGATGATGAGCTTCCAGAAGACACCAAACACTGATAGCTTTGGTAAAGTATTCCTAGCATCAGAGAAGTGATGGGGCTGGGCAGCAGCGCAAAGCTAATAGACTGCTCTAATATACCTTTATACACAAGTTGACACAAACAGCCCGATCTCCTTGCATACCAAGAGAGTTAAATAATGCAAGCGTCTGAACTCTTTCCTTTGTGTTGGAGATTATATCCTTTGATCTTTTATCTCCCATGAATTTGGCTTTCAACCAATCCGCTAGTACCCTGTGAACCAAAAAAGAAACAACCTTTTTCATTTGATATTAAAGATAGTGCCAAGAGCAAAGTCTATAGTTAAGGGACCACTTTCCATTATAAACTCCAATTTTAAGTTCCTTAGAACCTTGCCACAGTTTAACTATTTGGGCTAAAACTTTCCTTGCCAGGTATCTGGCTCACATTCACTTCCTCATTCATTCATACAAAATGGTTCCGCTGTTTCTGTGTATGAATCATAAGATTAGGGTTGGAAGGGACCTCAGGAAGCCATCTAGTCCAACCCCCTGCTTAAAAGTAGGACCAGCCCCATGAAATTAGGGGGAAATAGGTAACATTGCCAACTTGAAGTTTAGTGGGGAAATAATCCTGGGAGTCTCCAGGAAAATCCATCCAGATTTATCTGTGTTATCTGTGTTTTTAAAACTGCCATTTGTACATGATCAGTTGAACTTTTTGGAGGCTTGCTACTAAATCCTCCAAATGTTCCTTCCACAACAAGCATGCTCTAACTCAGTGGTTTTCAAACCATGGGTCAGGACCCAGTGCTGGGTCGCAGACTCTCAGGTACTAGGTCGCGGCGCCCCCTGCTGCGATTGCCAAAAGACTGGAATGCATTGCTGAAAGATGTAATTGTTGGGTCGCCAGCATAAATGATTTTTTTCAACTGGGTCCCAAGGAAAAATGTTTGAAAACTACTGCTCTAACCCCTCGAGCTTCTATGAGCATCCTCGTAGGCCCCATTTGTTCTCCCAAATGGGAGTGCAGAGCTAATACTCAAGCAAGTATACACCCCACCATCTTAATCTAGAGACAGCTGTGCTGTGCTGGGACCCAGGAGCCTTCACTGTCTGGTCCACTTTACTGCTCTGACTAAGCAGACTCTCAATGGTACCTTATTAGGAGGCAGGTCAGTATCATTCCTCCCATTTTACAAAGGGTAACTGAAAGGCGTCACAAGATCATACCTGGCAGTCAGAACTAGAACTATAGCTATAATGCTAGACTCAAATCTCATCCATGTGGCCTCATTCTCTTTCAGAATGAAGATACCAAAGCTATGTGCTTGACTCTGTTCTCTCTAGCTATCAAACAACACTCCAACACAGCTAGGAAAAGAGCATGGGAATCCTGATTGGCAACACTGGTAAGCTGCGTAGCAAGGAGTTGCATAAGCCACTGACAAAGCCTACTTTGGATTCTACAACAGACCCATAAGGGATCTGGTCACTATCTGCCTTGCAAACCTGGGAGTCTTCTGGCTGTGCAGGTTTGCTCTGGTGCTGATCTCCAAAGCCAGCCAGCAACCAGAAATCTCACCCTGGACTTTGCCCAGCTTGGCTACTCCTTGCGGGCTTTTCTCTGTACTGTCCTATCCTTGAATTCACCCCCAAATCATCCTATTGCAGGGACAATCTCATTGAATGCTCACAGCGAAAGTTTAAAATTGGCTGCCTCTACAAAGACAGTAAAACATTCTAAACCTGTAAGTTTTCTTAAGCACACACTTAATTGAATTTATACAGCACTGATGATTTATAATGAAAGCAAAATAGTTGATTAATAAAAGAACATGGATTAAGTTTATAGCAAGTAAAAGGGATAAAGGAAGAAATGGTTTGGTTACAAGCAAACAAGCATCTAAAAGACTAAAACAATCTGGACAAAATACAGTCATTGTTCAAGATGCTTTCTCCCTCACACACAGTCAGTCCCCTTTTCAGCTTTTATCAGCCAACATTACAAAGGAAGATCGCAGAGATCAAAGAGCTGTGTGTGTGTGTGTGTGTTTGCGTGCGTGTGCGCGACCAGGCAATCTAGTCTTAAACATGGTCTGGCTACATCATACAAAGGGAGTTCAAAACTTCACATATGTCAACACATGCACTTTACAACTATACTAATAACCAGCTTTCATATGACACCTTGCTGAATACCTTCCAGATAAATATCACGACAGCAGAAGAGTGGGTGTTGTGAGTTGGTTGCTCCGTCTGAGAAGAGACTATGTACCCTTTGCCTGGGTGGCAAGGGCTCTTCAGGTCATACAGCTCCTTCTCCTGATGAATTCACATAATGGCTAACAACCCAATCCTTCTCCCCCCTCCCTGATTGCTGCTATCATTTATTAGACTATGCTGCGAATCCAACTATTCTGTCCTACATACCCACTGATGACTATTTCAGGGGGTCAGCATGGGCTTGCTACTGTCCCACATAATGAAAACTCTGTTTTTCCAGTTAGATTTTTTAAAAAGGTAGGAAATTACATAGGCTTTTCATACAATGTGCAATTTTATTTTCTTCTTTTAAAAACATAGGGATGACAATCAACCACTAAACAGCTTGCTAAGGGCTCCCTTGAATTTTGCACCACTTTAAAGCTTTGAAGTCAAGATTGGATGTCTTTCTAAAAGTGTGCTTCAGGCTGAACCCCACATGGCTGGGCATGATGCAGGAACCGCTGGGTGAAATGCTACATACAGCCTGTGTTAATAGGAGGTTAGACTAGGGCAGGGATGTCAAACATGCCAGATACGGCTCACAAACCTCTTCCACCTTGCACGCGACTGAGCTCCATGATACTACACTCTCTCCCTAGCAGACAGAGAGAAAGAGAGAGAGTGGTCTTGCAGAGCACAGCCTCGCATACCCAGCACTCTGTAATACCACAAAAGTGTAGATCTTGTATTTTGATTTATGGTATGTACAGCCCATTTGAAGTACATTTAAGTCAAATCTGGCTCACCAAAGCAAATGAGTTTGACACTCCTGGACTAGAGGGTCACAACAGCCTGTTCTGCCCTTCAAATCAATGAATCAACAGGAAATATCACAGAAAACTGCAGTGAATGAACATTAAAGTTGTAAAGTTAAATACTGCCAGTTAAGAAATGTCATAATAAAGGTTTCCTGTGCCATCTTAGTTTCTTCTCTTTGTTTCATATACCCCTGCTTCATTCTGAGGCGGAATTAAGAGTTGTGAGAAGAGAAATGAGGTTCTGTTGGACTGAAGGCACTGAATTGGGACCCAAGAGAGCTGGGTTCAGAGTCTGTTACTCTGCCACAGACTCCCTGTGTGATGCTCAACAAGAGTGAGTCAAAACCCATACACATGTGAAGCACAATCAAAGTTGCCTTGACCACCTAAGTTCTGGCATTTCATAGAATCATAGGACTGGAAGGGACCTCATGAAGTCATCTAGTCCAGCCCCCTGCTAAAAGCAGGACCACTCCCACTAAATCATCCCAACCAGGGTTTTGTCTAACCGGACCTTAAATAACTGCAAAGATGGAGATTCCACCACCTCCCTAGGTAACCCATTCCAATGCTTCACTACCCTCCTAGTGAGAAAGTTTTTCCTAATATCCAACCTTGACCTCCCCAGCTGTAATTTGAAACCATTGCTCCTTGTTCTGTCCTCTGTTACCATCAAGAACAGCCTAACCCCCTCCTTTTTGGAGCACCCCTTCAAGTAGTTGAAAGTTGCTATCAAATCTCCCCTCAGTCTTCTTTTCTGTAGACTAAATAAGCCTACTTCCTTCAGTCTCTCCTCGTAAGTCATGTGCCCAAGCCCTCTAATCATTTGTTGCCCTCCGCTGGACTCTTTCTAATTTGTCCACATCCTTTCTGTAGTGGGAAGCCCAAAACTGGACATAGTATTCCAGATGCGGCCTCACAAGTGCCAAATAGAGGGGAATTATCACATCCTTCGATCTGCTGGCAACACTCCTACTGATGCAGCCCAATATGTCATTGGCCTTTTTGGCAACAAGGGGCACACTGTTGGCTCATATCCAGCTTCCGGTCCACCATAACCTTCAGGTCCTTTTCTACAGTGCCGCTACTTATCCCATCAGTCCAGAGCCTGTAGCAGTGCAGGGGATTTTTCTGTCCTAAGTGCAGGACTTTGCACTTGTCCTTGTTGAATCTCATGAGGTTTCTTTTGGCCCAGTGTTCCAATTTGTCTAAGTCTCCCTGGATCCTGTCCCTGCCCTCCAGTGTATCTACCATTCCCCCCAGCTTAGTGTCATCCATGAACTTACTAAGCATGCAATCTACCCCATCATCGAGATCATTAATGAAGATGAGGGGCACACCACTCGTTACTGGTTACCAACTAGACATTGAGCCATTGATTCCTACCCGCTGAGTCTGTTGATCTAGCCAGTTTTCTATCCACCTTACGGTCCACTCGTCCAACCCATACTTCCTTAACTTGCCGACGAGAATGCAGTGGGAAACCAAATCAAAAGCCTTGCTAAAGTCGAGGTATACCACGTCCCACATCCACAAATCCAGCCATCTCATCATAGAAGGCAATCAGGTTGGCTAGGCACGATTTGCCCTTGGTGAATCCATGCTGACTGTTCCTGATCACTATTTTCCTCCAAGTGTTTCAGGATGGTTTCTTTGAGGACCTGCTCCATGATTTTTCCAGGGATTGAGGTGAGGCTGACCGGTCTGTAGTTCCCCGGATCCTGGATTTCAAGTGCTTAACTTAACAATGTCAATGTTCTTTTAATATATTGGGCATGTAATAACTCCTTTGTCCTATCATTCATTGCCTTTCTTGCTACCCAGGTCATGGGGATCTACATTTCAGTGACTGTACAATACTACCTGCTCCTTCATTCTGTCTCCATATAACATGCAAGGAAACACAGGTTGGCTCCTCTGCTTACCGGCTGGGATCTTCTGCTGGACATCCTTCGTAGCTTGGCAACACTAAAAGCACCTTCCAGAAGACCTGTTCTTGCTGAATTGGAATATGTTCAATGATCAATGAAGGCAGATCCAGTGGTGTCCATGCTGCATCACTTAAAGAGAGTGAAAAGTATATGAAAAAGAACTAAATATCTTGAACTTTTTAATGACTCTTCCTTTCTGCCCTGAACTAGGTTTAAAAAAAAGATGGTTTCTGCTGTTTTATTCACCCCCTTGGAAGCACCTGACATTAGCCACTATCGGAAGAAAGAGATCTGGGCTATATGGACCATTATGGCCATTCTTATGTTCTTGAAAGGTCAGGGCAACTGTTTGTGCCACAGCATGCAAATGTTAGGTGACATTTTGAAGCCCTGAACACAGATAAACGTGCTTTGAATCAATGAATGCAGTTACGGTCTGATGAAATGAACAGCTAATGTAAATCCCTTCTTAAAATGTTTTGCTTTCTAGAAAGGAATTAAATGGACATTCAAAACTAGCTTGTCTAAAGTTAAACCTACAGGACTAGATATTCAGCCAACACTGACTTCAAAAGCTACACTGATGTATACTGGCTGAGCATCTGGTCCACAAGATTTGTCTTGGTCTGTGGGATCGCATGCACATCCCACTGTCTCCCCACTGTGCCCGACTCCTCCGGTCTTGTAAATAGGGAAAAGAATGAAGGTCATAAGAAGTCTGCACAGGCATATACCTGTGGGTGTAGAGAATACAATGAATAAGTAGGTTCTTTTGGCATCTTTTCAAACAAAATTGAGAAAACTGGGGCTTAGTTTATGGCATGTCCCTAGGAAACAGCAAAGTAGCCTTTAAGCTCATTGATTCTAACATTCTATCAAAATTCTATATTTATCATTTTGCACTCCCTCACTCATTTCATATTTCACCACATAGCAAACTGCCTGAAATCTCAGGAGGGTCTGGTTGCAGAAGACAATTTTTTTGTTAACTTTGGGGCTAACTGCACAAACAATTTTGGATTCTTCAAACAGTCATTTGCTGACTTCGACAAGTTTCCTAGCTTTTTTTTGCCATGTCTTAGAAAGCAGCATGCTCCCAAAGACCAACCTGGTTTATTCTGTTCTCCTCAAGGATGAAAGCCTTTCATTACTTTTGTCCATTTTGTAGATTTAGTTTTGGAGATACTGAATTATTTTTTTCAAAGACACAGGTTAAAAAACAGAGTTCATGAATTCCACTTTGTATGTGGCTAAGTTAAAGATGTCTGCAGCTGCTGGCTAACGGCTTCTTAAAATAGTCACACAGACTGGCAAGAATCCTGATTTTAGACTTGTACGTGTTCTCTCTTCGTTCTTTATTTCTGCTCTGAGCAATGGAGTCTCCAGCTACAGGAGAGTCCAGATACCAAACTGATAAAGAAGTGGCCTCCAAAAAGTAAGGAAATGTTGCCCCCTTTCTCCACAACAATCCTTACTCTGTCTGACCTTCACTTACAGGCTTCAGATCACTGTTTTCTCACAGAGAAGCACAGGCGGTCTTAGCGGGCAGGTAGGGCAATTGCCCCAGGCCCTCCGGGATGAGTGGCCCGCCAACCCACAGCTGTGGGGAGCCGCGGTGGAAGCCCCGGAGAGGCGGGCCTTAGGAGGGTGGCTGGGGACCTGGCGGTAGCCAGCATGGGGTCAGGGGCTTGGCGGTGGCCCCACCAAAGCCGGCATGGGCACTGGGGGCCAGCTGTGGGAGGCAGGCAGCCCTGTGGCAGCCCCGGCATGGCTGGTGTGGAGGTCAGCGTCTGAATGTGGGCAGGCCGGCGGGGAGCTGCAGCCAGGGTCAGGCAGCCAGGGTTGGGGGTTGGCGGGGATCCTGCCAGGGGTCAGGGATCTGGCCAGAGGTGGCGGGGGGGGGGGTTAGGGAGCTGCAGATATGGGTTGGCGGGGAGTCGACTGGGGATCCTGGTCGTGCGCCAGCAGGGGACCAGGACCCCTTGGGGATATATGGCATGGGAGGGCCCCACCCTTGACTTTTGCCCTGGGCCCTGGAGTAGCTAAGGCCACCAGTTTAGAGTATGTACCAGCATTTAAATGACAATCCCAGCCCACTGAAGACAAAGATCTGTTTGTCTTGTGCCCTTATGTCACAAGCCAGTGACCCCAAATCCCACTTACTGATTTCAGCACATGAGCCACACTAGACTCTGTCCCACCTGTTACTCCATACACTCTCCCGTGCCAGTCAGGCAGTGCATTCCACAGGTCCAGGCACTGATATTTTGGAGGCTCCACACTTCTGTGATTCATCCACCCTCAATTTTCCCTTAGTTATAAATATTCATCGGGGCTAGTTTAAAAAGGCTGCTGAGCCCAATTTAACACTCCGCACTAACATTTTTAAGGTACACAGCATCTCTGTGCTAGTGTAGCTTTAGTGAAACAGACATACCACAGCAACTGCTGGTAAAAGTACTGAACTTGCAATTGGTGCCTCGTCCTGTTTCTCAGCCACTTTAACCTGGAATAAAAGATGAAGTTTAATAAGGACGTATCAAAGATCTTGAGTCTCCAGTACAACACGCATACGTCTAGCAGAGCTATGAGTGTTCATCCATGCACCGTGCAAGCCAGAACACTTAAAAGATCAGAGAGGAATTCTCTCGGTGTTTTCAGTTTGTTTCTCGTATTTGTCTGACTGCAATGGAGACAGTAAGGCTATGTACACACGAGAATACTTGTCCCGCAATAAGTTAATGCGGGACAAGTAAAGAGCTATAAATATAGCGCATTCTCGTGTACACACGTGCTCTTTCTTTCGCAAAGGAGCATTCACCGTGTGAATGCTCCTTTGCGAAAGAAGAGCAGTGCATGGTGGGCACCTGTCCCACCATGCACTGCCCACAGCCAGCCCCCTAGCCCAGCTGCAGGGCTTCCGGTGGCAGGGGGGGGCTGCGTTGCCAGCCCCCACTGTCATCCGAACCCTTGGACTGTGCTGGGGGGCCGGCTCC
>ML685946.1:2723886-2754926 GCA_007922175.1 Pelusios castaneus | reverse complement strand
CAGTGTTTTGAATCCTAACACCTATTTTGATTTGCTGTTACAGCCTGACCTGATGCTATGTCATACACTCCCCTGCATTTAATTTCCTCCCACTCTGTAACTTTCCTATCTTCAAAGCGTTTGACGAAGTGGGATTTTCTCCCACGAAAGCTCATGCGATTAATAAATCTGTTAGTCTTTAAAAGTGCCACAAGACTCTGTTGTCAAGGCAGGAAGTTAGTAAGATAGTCAGTTTCTGCAAAGAGGGAGCAGGGAAAGTAGGGGGGAAGCTAGTTGCATGACCGGTGATCCACTAGAATGGTGTCAAAATCCCTGAAGTAGCAGCAACTTATTGGGTAGAAATAGGAGTGAGCATTCCCCATTTCTGAGATCTGGCCTTTCTCCTGAAAGGTTCCTGAGGTTTAGGGTAAGTGTGCTGATGGTAGTAGAATGGACTCAAACTTTGAGTAGATTGGTATTTACTAAACTATCTTCTCATTGCATGCATAAAATTCCAAGTGATTGCAACGTCACCTGGAGTTTCTGAGTGTGTGTATACTCACTAGAGTCCTTCAAAACAAAATGGGAGACCTCCCATTTGAACTTCTCTTGGAAGTCCTGAGGATTGGAGCCAGGATGCTCTACTCATGACCACCTCTGTGGCCATGGACCTGGAAGCTGTATCAAAGGTATCTAAAGCAGCCTGCAGAGACGTTTTGATGACTGAGTGTCCTTCAGTGACGACAGACAAAAATTAATTTATCTGGTCTTATGCCAAATGCTCAATAAAATATATAAACTTAGGTTATGTATTGAAGTCATATTTCGCCATCAAGGTCCGGTAGTTGGCAATGTGAAATTGGAGTGGCTCTTCCTTCCCATCAAGTCCAACTTTTTAGATTTCTTGCCTGATGGAGAGGAACGGTCCTATATCAAGTTTGACTGTTCCTCTCATTGATAACCTCAACCACAAGAGAGCTGGAGGGTAAGAAAAGAAGTACTCTGGTTTTTTAGGTGGGAGTAATATTTTTTATCTGCTTACAGGTTGGTGGAATTGTGGTAGGTGCAGAGGGTATATGCATGAGATAATGGTGCATTGATAGGTAGGGCATCCTTTCCCAGGAGATTGATGTTCAGGATGTCAACCAGGAATGTTTGGACTTTCTCATCTACTTTAATGGAATACTGAAGGACATTTACAAG
This sequence comes from Pelusios castaneus, assembly GCA_007922175.1. Taxonomy (NCBI): domain Eukaryota; kingdom Metazoa; phylum Chordata; order Testudines; family Pelomedusidae; genus Pelusios; species Pelusios castaneus. Next base: position 2,753,744 of record ML685946.1, on the reverse strand, counting down.
CCTCTTCATGAGTACTTGGAAGGTCTTGAAATAACCAGAGTAGGAGGGAGGTGGTGGCATCACCCCTTCAACCAGATATTAAGCGAACTTTCCAGATGGAGGAGAGATCTCCTCTTTCTGAAACTCCTGTTCCTTTTGTACATCTTCTGGTAGTGGAGAACTGCATGGTACCGACATGCACTGTATTAGGGAATGCTCCACAGAAGCTGGTATTGGTATGGTACCAGTGGGTACTAATGTTTTCTCCTAGGCATTCAAATAAATTGCTCAGTGTAGTGGCCCCAGGGTACTAGTAGCACTACTGGAGAAAGGATGTCAATGATAATCATAACCTCTGGGCCTATGATGTCTGGTTGGTTCCCCAGGCCCATCTTAACACCAGAGGCTCAAGAAGGTAGGACAGTATGGTACCAGAATGGATCTCTGTACCGAGTAAGCCAATCCAACATGTTTCTGTGGCAGTAATTTGGAGATAGTGCCAATTGATCCTCCTATAAATGGAGATTCCAGCTCTTGACAGATAATAAGATCTTCTGAAGAAAGGAACCTGGAAAGAAATGGAGGGCTCTTAAACCCTTCACTCAAAACTAGAGTTGGTGCTGGGTAGTGAGATGAACGCTGTTACAGTATCAAGATAGTTGTACTGTCCCATCTTATTTCAAGATTGTAGGGGTGAATTGAAGCCACGTCAGTCTTACTATTTTGCAAGGAAGCAGACAATGCCACTGCAATAATTGCTCTGTGGTAGGCATATCGGAGCAGGGCTTCTGCCTTGGTACCAGACTCAGTCAGAGTCTTAGAAGAAGAGAGGTCTCCTGAGTGTGGATCTTTTTCAGTAACATGTCCTTCTTCTTCATTTATCTCCTGGGACAGGAATGCTCCTTCTTTTTGAGATTTTACTGCCTGAGGCTGCAGCTGAAGCAACCACAGTGACTGATGCCATCTGTTACGTAGACGCCAATGCATGAGGAGGGAAACTCATACTTCTGGCTCTGGCCTCCCTGACCTTCTTGGATCGGCCTGTGAAAGGCTTGTGGAAGTCCCCCAAACACCATAGGCAACTGGAGAGTCTAACAGTAAAGACAAAGGACTTCTGGTAAGTTTCACACGTCTCAAACCCTAGGCTCTTGGGCATAACAATTACACTCCAACACAAGAATGAAAAAACAGAAAAGGAGGGGATGGAGCCCCCCAATCAAAGCAAAATAAAGTGAAGTAAAGGTATACTGAAACAGAACGATTCAAAGAAAGAATGATCAAAACAAAGAAGTAAACCAAAGGCAGGCAGCTGAAAACAGCAGTCAGTAGTGCTCTCTGACTCAAGTTCCAAAGGGAACTAACTGTGGTTGTCTATTGCAGAGAAGCAAACAGAGTTCTGTGGCACTTTTAAAGACTAACAGATTTAGTTAACACATGAGCTTTCATGGGAGAAAATCCAACTTCGTCAGACACTTTGAAGATGGGAATCTTACAGAATGGGAGGAAATTAAATGCAGGGAAGTGTATGAGACAGGATCAGGTCAGGCTGTAACAGCAAATCAAAACAGACGTTAAGATTCAAACACTAGGGAACAGCACACAGAGGAAGGTGAGGTCAAATCCCCTGCTGTAATGAGAGCTACACCCTCCTCTGCAGCCAGGGGCACAGATCACTCATAGGTTTAAACTAGTACAAATGGTGACTTCTCTTTAATTTGAAGTCTTTAAAGCATGATTTGAGGACTTCAGGAACTCACCCAGAGGTTAGGGGATCTATTACTGTCATAGTTACTTTAATAACTTAGCTACAGGTTAGTGGTTTATTGCACAAGTGGCTGGGTGAGGTTCTATGACCTGCACTGTGCAGATCAGACTAGATGATCAAGATAGACTTTTTAAGAAATGAATCTGTGTCATCTTTGCAGTCTTCTTCACATGTATTGCGTCCTGAAGGATAAATACCCCAGGACTATTTCAGAGTGGGAGGGAGAGAATTCCAAAGCTCTGCAAAGAAGGCCCCACCATGTACGATGTGACCCTAAGAATCCCTTTTGCCAAAGAGGAAAGGCTGCACTTACACTGGTGTCAGACCATTTAGGCAAACAATGTCTTGTATGGTATGATACGCAATCTGGTGACACACTGATCATCAGTTTCAGTGTGTGATGCATTTACGGGGTATGTATACAGAATTATCTGTGTATACTGGGAAAATGTTTACAAAAAACATGGGGTGGAAGCAGCTGATAAACAAACCTACCCTAGCCAAAGTAATGTGGATTTACCTCTCTGCATGGGTCAAACTATCAGAAGAATGAGGAAAAAAGCATGGCTTGATTATAAGCAAAGGACAATGAAAGGACATTTGCCTTTAAGGTAAACAAGAGAATGGAGAAGGCAAACTGACCAGAGCAGCGGTTCTCAACTGCTGTGTCGTGATACAAAACTGAGTCTGGCACAGCAGCCGAGCATCTTGCCATGACTCACCCTGCTGCTGAAAGAAGCAATGCCCTCATGGCGGGTTCTGCTTCTGGCAGCACAGAGCTTCTTCCTACAGTGAGGTGAGCTGAGGCAGCAGGAGGCTGGATGTAGTGTCACTGCTGAAACTGCTGTTGGTGGTGACTTTTATTGGTGTGGGAGGAGGGGGGACTTCATTTTATTGCAGAATTGAAGAAAGTGCCTCTGGCCACAGCTTTTTATTAATTAATTTATTTATTTGGCAAAAGGGGGCAGCATCAAAACTGCTTCCGGCTGTGGCTTTTTATGGTGGTGGGGAGGAAGGCAGTGTAGGTTTGAGATGCCGCTGTTTCTTTCAGGGTGGGAGGGGGGACTTCTGTATCATGAACAATTGGCTACACTGTCAACCGTGTCACAACACAGAAAACGTCATGAACCCCTGGACCAGAGGATGAAAAGGGGCTTGGTGCCTGCAGCCCAAGAACGTACAACCCAGGAGAGGAACTGTGTCTGGGTTTACTTTTCAAAGACTGTATTTCAAAGATTTCCTGGGAAGAAAGGGGATTCCTCATTTGTTATCCACCATTGAGGGAACAAAGGAATCAGGGCTCTCTGATTCTGCAAACAACTAATCCTTCTCTGAACCATGCTCTAAAGCATTCCTAGCCTGTTTGCCAGAAGATGGGAATGGGTGATGGGGGACAAATCTCTTGACGATTTCCAATTCTGTTTATTCCTTCTGAAGGCACTGGCTCCAAGCACTGGCCACTGTCAAAAGACACGATACTGGGTTAGATGGACCATTGATCTGACTCAGTATGGCCGTTCTTATGTTCTCCTGACTGAGGGGCTGCAGTTGCTGAGAGCTTGATGTAATTGAGAAAGCTGAGTAGGCAAGAGTTGGAAAGTTGCCAAAGTCAAGTTTTAGATACTAGAAACTTCCCATCGGTGTTTTGTTTTAACTACACCTTTCTCTCTTGCTTAGAATCACTTAAATCTATGCTCTTCATTAATAAAATTATGCTTGGTTTTACTACAAACCAGCACAGTACAGTGTATTGAAGTATGAATCATCAGCTAGACTAAAAGACTAGTGTGTACACTGTCTCTTTGGAGGCTGCAGACTTGGTAATTTCTCTGAGTGTCCAGCAATAGGGACTGGATACCACAGAGGTGGTACCTTTTCCTGGAGGTTCAGAACTGGGGTTCACTGAATGTTACCTGCAAGTTAAGGTTCAGACTGGCAGAGTCTCAAGAAGTTTTCTGAGAAATACCACAAATTGGGGAGGCAAGGAATTGACACATTTTAAGTTCCAGCAAAACTCTCCCTTGCTGAGGCAGAGGGACAACTTATGGTTCTGGATGGCCCAAGAATACATCACATACCCTGTGTGTTATTGAAGGGGGCTTCAAGGCAGGCAGCCCACTTATCTAGCAATACAGCCCAGGGAAAGACAGCTTGTGGATAAATAGGTCCTGGGATATTATAAGCCTTATAAGGAAAAAAATTCTTAACTACCACTTAATGCTTAATAATTAGCCAATGTACCCCAAAAATACTGGCATCGTGTGCTCCTGACAGAATATACCCTATAAAAATGAGCTACCAAATTCTCTATCAGCTTGAGTGTCCAGATAGATTTAAGGTGTAATCCATGTATAGCTTCTTACAAAAGCCTAAGCTAACATGATGTTCCCTCTTCCGCCAACCTGTTTACTTGTCTATCTCCTTAGACTGGGAGTTTCGCAGGCAGAGTGAAAAGCAGCTAGTAGGTATTATCGTAAACAAACAGCATATACCATTGATCCTGTTACAGTAGTGTTTCTCGACTAGTGTTCTGCGGAACATCTGGTTCTCTCTGGACATACTGAAGGTGTTCTGCAGCCAATCCTGACCCCTCTTTGTGAGGGGAAAACAGAGGGGAGGGAAGGAGCAATCTTGCAAACCGATATATGCCTGGGAGATTTAAAATGCCCCTCCAGAGCAAAACTCCCAGACGTGCATCAGCATCGTCACTGCTTTGCTCCTTTGCTGCAGCTGGGGCATTTTAAATTTCCTGCCACTGTGATCACCTGCATTGAAATCACTTGGAACCAACATCCACTTTCTTTGACAAACCTTACTCCAAGAATAGATGAACTTTGTTCAAACATCCAGGCCCAAAATTCCCATTAAAACTCGAGTAACATCATTTTCAGTTTTAAGTTGTGTGCATAATCATTATGTATCTATTTTTTAGAAATAAACATGTTATATTCATAAAATTGTATTTGATTTGGTTTCCTGAATCATTTTTGCAGGAATGTATAGTACGCAGATATTACAAACATTGCAGACAGTACATAGCAGCTTTTTCGAGAAAGTTTTCATCAGGTGTTCTGTTTGAAGTAATTAATACTTTTAGGTAATCCCTGGTCCACTAAAGGTTTAGAAACACTGCGTTAGAGACCACTTGATGTCTTCTCGAGAACAGTGTCTGTGGGATGGTTTGACAACTCACCTTTGCAGATACTTGCAGAAACACTGGAGCTCTTGGAGGGTCTCCTTAGCACTCTGGAAAATTTCCTCTTGCAGAAACAGCTGCATAACATCAGCACAGACTTCCTTTGAGCAACGGGCAATGCGGACTTTTCGGTCTCTTTCCAAAGCATACCTGGTGCAGAATGAAACCAAGTGAGATCCTAAGGCAGAAACGCCCACTAAGTAGTATGCAGGAAAGTAAATGCTAAAAATAGCTGTCAGGCAAAAGATAGACATTTCCAACGCAGATAAATAGACATTTTAAATCACTGCACTTTCTGGAAGCACAAGATTTCTAAGCCACTAGACTTGAAAAGAAAAACCAAAGGCCTTTCTTATTCTAGGGGAACAGATCCCGTGTGGAATTAAGAGCTTAGCACACTGGAAAGAACACAACTATTAGTCTTAGAAGGCAATTGTAGTTCCTGTTCTAGGACATACACACATACACCCAAGGACTCATCCAGAATCCTAACCATCCCTTCATATTTCCTCCACTTCTAGCTCATCATATTCTACTCATGGCCACTATCTTTCTAGTCAATGACAATATGTGGGAGAAGAGCATGGAAGATCCATACTATATACCACATTCATAAAACTTTCTCATAGACTCATAGACTTTAAGGTCAGAAGGGACCAGTACGATCATCTAGTCTGACCTCCTGCAAAATGCAGGTCTCAAGACCTCACCCACCCACTCCTGCAATAGGCCACCAACCTATGACTGAGTTATTTACCTCCTTAAATCATGAATTAAGGACTTAAGATTCAGAGAATTCACCGGTAGAGCTCTCCACATACACAGAGGAAAACCAGGCAACGAATGAGTTAACTGCTGGTCCTGGTAATAGACAATGCACTGCTGGAAACTGACCTCCAACTCCATGGTGAGATACATAATGGTACTAGATTCAGAGGAGGTATTAGCCCATTTGGGGGCCATAATCAGGAATATATTTGTCCCCACCTCCAATAATAAAAAAAGGCGAAGAGAGACTCCCCTTGAACCGCTCAGATCCTTAAGCAACTGCTTAGTCTGCTTATGTCTAGTGCTGACACTGACCAGACAGAACAGGTTTAGGGGTTCCATGACGGACAAATTCCAAAGAGGTAGCCATGTTAATCTAGTTCAGCAAAACAAACAAGGAATCTTGTATCACTTTTAAAAACTAACAAATTGATTTATCGCATGAGCTTTCATGGGAGAGATCCCACTTTCCACAAGTGTCTGAGAAAATGAGATCTCTCCCATGAAAGCTCATGCGATAAATAAATTGGTTAGTCTTTAAAAATGCCACAAGAGTTCTTGTTTGTTTTGCAGGACAGATAAAGGAATCCTGAGATGGGTAAAGACTATCTGAGAACTCAGAGCAGAGGACACGGTCTGGCAGACTCTGCAGGCTCTCTCTTCTAGTCCTGAGCCTAGAAAAGCTGGCCCTAACTAGAGACATGCCTATAGGAAAGAGTTAAATTGAACACCTGGCCTGAAAGATAGCTTCTATGGTAATAGGGCTACTACAGGCAAGCCTTGCTGTCCTTTAAAGAAGATTCTAGTTAAAAGTTATGTTATCTTCCTTTCTCTGTCCATCTTCCCCTCCCACATAAGGCCCTGAATGGGAACATTGCTTATCACCTTTCTTCTCCTTTCCTCCCTGCTTGTTAAGAACTGTGAAGTAATTTCTGTTGCAAAAAATAATGAGATTAAAGGAAAAGCACCTGCATGCTATATGCTAAATCTGTAAACAACAAACAGAGGGGATAATTATATTCACCACATAGTTATTAATATTCATTTGTAGGTGTTAGTGTAACCAAATTAGGGTGTCTGGGGAGTTGTTGAAAATGTAAGCTTTCGCATATTTTTAAACATAAAAGAATTGAACTGCCCCCTCCTTCTTGCTCACTCGCAGCTTGCAGCTTTGAGGTGGAATGAGCAGGCAATAAAAGGGTAACGTTTGACCCCACCTCTGATTCCCTGTTTTGTTCTCTAACAGTTTCATTGAAAGAGTCGTCATTTCTGAGTAAAATTAAGGTCCACTCCTGATCTCACAAACTCATGCACTCTCAAATGTCTGGATTTTTTTCAGTTGCAGCACATTCACAAAATGGCTTTCCAGTTTACACAAGAGTTACCCCACTCTAAAAAAGGAATGTGATTTCTCCACTGGGCAGTTACTTCCAAAATCCTCCGAAAGACAATAAGAATTCATTTACATATCTGATACCTTAGCTTGGTAACTTTGTTTATCAGCTCTGGGCAGCTGCTCTCCTGCCAGACTGCCAGGTGGGGGAGGGGACCCCACTGCAGCCCCCTTCACCCCCCTTCCTCCATAGGCCTGGAGAGAGTGAAGAACCCTAAGGGAAACAAAAGCAAGGCTGGAAGGGCTGAACTGTGGCTTAGGCACTGCAGTGGGACTGAAGTGAGGATGGTGGGGAGGGGGGCGGGTTTGTATTGATGATGGGTTATAATCAGACGGGGTGAGTGCTGGGAAGGTGAACTGAGGGCAGTGCAAGTTGGTGGGGAAGTGGGACTCAACTGAATGGAGACAGGATGAATTTCTGGGCAGGACACGGGCAGATGTGGGGATGAGAGCTCTTGCAGGGGAAGTTCAAACATCAAGAGACTGACCAAAAAACACAGTATCAGCCTTTTAAAAAATGTTAGGATTTTTGGGTCAATATCACGATTTTTCAAGGGATCGACTTGTGATTTTTGATCTCTTGAAGTTGGCAATACTGTAACTACATGTGGGGAAAATGCTAAGGTTTAGGTAAGAGAATGTGTGTATCAGCCTTTTCTTATTTTGCTCTCTTCTCTAACATGGCTGCCCCTTTGGAACTTCTCTCAGATTGTTATGGGCCTTCGGATAAATAAATATTTGTTTTGAAGAAGTTGTTTGGTGTCTCTGCATTTTCATACTGATCAGTGTCCTGAAGAAAAGTCTACAACAGAGGTCAAAACCCAGCTGGAACTGCTTAGGGAACATGGTTGGTAAATGGGGTGCTGTGACTGGGGACCTAGTCTAAGTGTGGGATGAATTGTGGGATTTCATACTGAGAGAAGTACACAGGGTTGTCACTTAGAAGGAGTGTGCATATGCAGACCAAAGTACAGATCATCTGAAATTGTGACAGGGTTTTACATGGTGATAGATCTAGCCAAAGCTGCTGCTGCTGCTTTATTGGATGGAGAGACTGCTGTTGACAGATATGAGATGTTTCAAATTTACTAGTAGCTGAACATGCCCTTTCCTCAGGCACATGGCCACCCTTTGTCCTCCTTTGCCTTCACTCTGCACTTTCCTTCTAAAGACAACAGAGTCCTGTGGCACTTTTAAAGACTAACAGATTTATTTATCGCATGAGCTTTCGTGGGCTTTTCGCTTTTCGTGAGCTTTTCACGATAAATAAATCTGTTAGTCTTTAAAAGTGCCACAGGACTCTGTTGTCTTTCTACAATAGACTAACACGGCTACCCCTTTGGAATTTTCCTTCTAAAGGATGAAGATAAAGACCAGAGGCACCAATGCAGCTCAAACCTGGAGTTGCATGAACTGCCTCAGGATTCACTTTGAGGCTGCTATTGAACAATCACAAGAGGAATCAAGCCAGTAGCAGCAAAGTTCCTTCAGGAGATATTAAATCAGGGAAGAACAGAGTGCAGGAGCAGCAAGGAGCTGCTACCTCTGCAGATCTAAGAGGCTCTCAAATTCCTGGATCAAACCACATTCTGAAGAAAGGAGTCCATATAGAAGATTTGACATCCCACGCCTCAAAAATGTGAGAGTTAACAATATGCATCCTGTGAAGCCGCTCATTCAGCAATGAATTAAATTAAATTTTAGCATGTGAGAGAAGTTCAGAATAGACAACCTTGATATTTTGTAGGTTAAAACAAATATTCAGGCCTTCCTTGTATATCATTAAATGTTTTGTTTTTTAAAAAAGGATGAGTATTTTTCCTTACTCCTTTGCAGATTACATTTAAATATACAATAGAGTTTTTACCCTGTTTTTCAGAACCTAGAAATGGTAAAGTCAATTGTGCATAATGAGTTGTTTGAAAATGTAACCAAATGATGTCCTACACAACAGTTCAATTCACTGTGCTCTAAGCCCAGCAAAGGATCAACAAGATGTCCATCACTGCTTGCCAGAGTCTTACTTTCTCAGGAAAGAAGTTACGCTGCAGGTATTAAGTCATATTACATGCTATACACTCTACATAGCGAGCATTTCACTTACTTTAATTCACTAGCGGAAGTCTCTTCAACACCTTCCTTTATTACTTCTTCTGTCAGCTCTGCACCCAGTGAATGGCTCAACCATTTCATCAACTGTTCTCTTTCTTGTTTCTCTCTAAAGGACGGAAACAAATTACACACAAATTAGGGCTCACAAAAGCTGAGTGATGATTTTTTAACACACACGTGCCCTATCAACACCACAGATGATTTTGAGAACCAATAATCAACCTCCACACTGGGCTAGTTGAACTTTTCAAGCTTCTCTTTCTAAACGTAGCAGAAGCAAAGGTCTGCAGCTTGACCAACTTTGCAGGGGGCTAAACCTGTCCCACTGCCCGACTAACAACTCAAGTGATTGCTTCTTACAATACTCAGTGAGAAATAACTCCTAAAGCTACAGCAAGGACAACTTGCACCATGAGTGATGAGGGTTCGCACCCTTTTCCTAGAATCATAGAGGATGAGGGTTGTAAGATACCTCAGGAGGTTATCTTGTCCAACCCCCTGTTTGAAGGAAGACCAACCCCAACTAAATTATCCCAGCCAGGGCTTAGTCAAACTGCAGCTTAAAAACCTCTAAGGATGGAAATTCCACCACCTCCCTAAGTATGAGGGTTGGAAAGGCCCTCAGAAGGTTATCTAGTCCAACCCCCTGCTCAAAGCAGGATCACCCCCAACTAAATCATCTCAGCGATGGCTTTGTTGGTCCTTAAAAATCTCTAATGGAGATTCCACCACTTTACAAGGTAACCCATTCCAATGCTTCACCACCCTCCTGTCTTTTAGTCTATTTAGCTTTCAGCCAACACCCACCTCTGGATCTACTCATTTACAACAGAAGCTGTGGAAAGGAAGGTTGCTCACCTTGGTGTAGTAACTGGAGTTCTCCAAGGTGTGTCCCCCCATGGGTGCTCCACTGTTGGTGTGTGCACGCGCGCCGCACCACGGATTGGAGATTTGAATAGCCGTGCTCGTCGGGGTCGCGCAGCCAGAGGCACCTGTCTCGCAGTGGCTTTGGCGCTCTTCTGCAGCCGCGTGACCCAAACCCTCCTCAGTTCCCTCTCTATCCGTGAGCAAGGTAAGTATTGCCCGAAGAAGAGAGGGGAGGAGGGAGGGTAGTGGGAGCACCCATGGAACACACATCTCAGAGAACTCCAGTTACTACACCAAGGTTAGCAACCTTCCTTTCTCCTACAAGTAGTGTCCCCGTGGGTGCTCCACTGTTGGTGACTCCCTAGCTGTGCCCTAAATTGGTAGGAGGGTCTTCTGAAGAGCTGTTTCGTATTGTGGATAGTACTGATATACCCACTGAGGCATCAGTTCTAGCTGCCCGGTCTAGTGCATAATGTCTTATGAAGGTATGAGGCGTTGACCAGGTTGTGACCTTACAAATCTTGTCTATGGGTACATTTTCTAGCAAGGCTGTGGTAGTGGACACTGCCCGTGTTGAGTGTGCATGGCTATTCAGACCTCCAATCCATGGTGCGGCGTGCGTGCACACACCAACAATGGAGCACCCACAGGGACACTACTCGTAGGAGAACAAAGGATTGAGACCAATCCAGGTACTGGATGTACACCAGATGAACTACACAAGCTTGTAAACTCCAAATTCTATTGGAAACTTGATGTATGTGGACTTTTATATTACTTATATGTATTTGATTACTTTAACTCTTTGACAGTTCTCAGTTTGTTTCTTTCCCTGTATAATACAACTTTAGTTAATAAAGGATTGACTGGCAGCATGGTTTTTGGTTAGATCCAAACATATATTGATCTGATAGTATGGCTGATCCTTTTGGGATCAGGGGAACCTTTTTGGTAAAGAACATGGAGTTCTAAGTAACTTATCTCTTTACTTACCCAGTGGTTGAAATGCAATAAAGGGGGGTGTTTATATTTTTATTGTGTCTTCTTGATAACTAATGTCAGGGAACAGAAGCATTGTTTGTGATTGTTGTTTGGGAAGCCTGACTTCAGTGTCACCCACGAGTACTGAGAGCATCTGCTCTCCCTTTGGCAGACTGTCCAGATCTTGGCATTTTCAGGTGGTTATACCAGAGCGGCAGGATCACACCAGTAGCCTCTTCATACAAATTATGTGCTCCAGCCCCCTAATAATTTTTGTTGCTCTCCTCTGGATTTTCTCCAATTTGTCCACATCTGTAGGGCCAAAGTGGAATATTTTGTGATGGAGAGGTGTTGCTGTGGCGTTCACAACCTCCTCCCTCCCATGAGCAACCCAACTGTGAACTGATGCTGGGCTTCATGCCCAAAGCACCAGCTGAAGCCAGTCTCCTGTGGGAACTGGCTAGGGCCTGAGATAAGGTGTTCTGCTTTTTTGCAAGGCTTGGCTGTGCCTCTTATCTGTTTTTCTTCTTTGCTACCTTGGCCTTGGGGCTGAGCGTGTGAAGAGAAAGCAGGTTTGATCATCTCGCCTTCTCCTGAAATGCTATATGTTAGCCTAGTCCTTGAAAACCTGTGGACTTTGCATAGGATCATGGACCAGGCTGCCTCGGTAACCTAGGACCAAGGTGCCTTGGGAACCTCCTCGGGGTCATCCGCAGCCATCAGGAGTCCCTGGCTAAAGAAGGGACATAAGCTCTCGCCACTTATTACTTTGCTTTGCTTGCTTGGGATTATTCACCCTGGCATTCAATGAAAATCATCCATCTTCTCAATGGTCTTTGACTGCGTTTGGTAAATCCACGTGAACTGACCCCTTGGGGTACAGTTTGGGGAAACAACATCCTTCCTGTAGTGGGAGACCCAAAACTTGACACAATACTACAAATGTAGCCTCAGCAGTGCGAAAGAGAGGGGAATAATCATTCCTAAGTCTTCTGGCAACGCTCTTTCTAATGCAGCCCAATATGCTGTTAGCCTGTAGAGTGGGGTCTGTACTTGCGGGGAGGGGGGCGTGAGGTTGGAGGGACACAAATGTCCCCTCCCCTCCGAACTTACCCCCACTGCAGTTACCCAGCATGCACAGCCACTGGTGTCTTGCAGCAGCCTGGCTCTGACTGGGACAGGGCAGCCTCACCACCACCAATCCCCACCTGGGGAGGGAAAGGGTGCCAGATTGGCTTTTTACCACACAAGGTGGGGGATGCTAAGGGCATCCCTCAGCACCTCCTGAACCTCCCACCCCTAAGGACCAGCCTGGCCCAGCACCCCCACCAATCCCCGGCCTCAGTGTGATGCTGTCCGGATTTAGAGAACCATTTATGATATTATTTTGTATTAATATCTCATAATTGCTATAATCCATGGGAACTATGTCGTATTTGGTATCAATAGAAAGGTAGTAATTTGCTGGGAATGATTACATAGTTTATGTGTAGGAATCGTATTTGTGTTAGAAGTTAGGAGTATGGTTGTTATATCTATACTTTAACTTGTATGATTCTGGGGAACTCCCCAGACAGGATGTCTACAGCTATTGTCCCCTTAATGGCCCATTAAGGAAGCTCCCAGGTACAAGGGGCCAAGGGAGAAACCTGTTGAGCTACTAGGACTTGAACATGTGACAACTCCATTTTGATTGGAAAGAACTGCACACAGCATGGAGAAGGCCAAAGGTGATAAAAGGCAGCAGCCCCAACTCCATCTGGTCTCAAGTCCCCAGTCTACAGCCAACACCCAACTCTGGAACTATTCCTCTGCGACTGGTCAAAGGACTGAGGCCCACCCAGCCGCTGGGTGTTTACCAGAGGAACAAGCCTGCAAACTCCAGAGAAACAAGCCTGCAAACTGCTTTACATGAACTTTAAATCATTTGTATGTATGTGATTCACTTTGACCCCTTAACAGCTCTCATATTTTGCTTCTTTTCATTTTATATTAAACCTTTAGTTGTAGTTGCTAAAGGATTGGCTATCAGTGTGGCATTTTGGGTAAGTTCCAAACCTATATTGTTCTGTGTGATGTGGCTGGCCCTTTGGGGTCAGGAGAACCTATATCTTTAAGGGACCGTGTGGCTAGGTGGGAGCCAGAGAAGCTGGAGTGCAATAAAGGGGGCTGTTTCTATTTTGGGCAGATTTCTTGGTACCTGGTGTGGAGTGCCAGAAGCCCGTTTGTGACTGATAGGGAAATTGGTTTGTGTACCACCCATCAGTGTTTGGGGAGTGTGGCTCCTGGTTTTGCAGCTTGCCCTGATTTTTGCATGTCTAGGAGGGTATCCCAGGAAGCCCTGGTCACACTCAGCATTTACTGTCTCCTGCTCCAGCCCAGCTGGGACAGGGCAGCCTCACACTCACACCTCTCCTCACTGTCTGAGGAGGGGAGGGACTGGTTGGCCCTTCACAACATATGGCAGAGGGAGTGCTGAGGGGCCCCCGGGTCTGGGGCCAACCCATGTAGCTTCCTTTCCTGAAGGGGCTTGAGTGCTGTGCTGCACTTAAATGCTGCCTCCTGGGTCCTAGTGCTGAAAGTATTTAATTTTTATGTACGCTGGAGCCCCACATACACAGGAAGGGAACCCTTCCAGCACTAGGACCCAGGAGGCAGGACCCAACTGGCTTAGCCTGAGGCTCTGTTTCTCTGTGAAGGAGCAGCCCAGCCTGGCCAACGCCTGCCCCCACCCACAGCACTTAATGCACCGCTGACTCTGATGGGGGCAGCCTTCCCCCCTCCTTGAGAAAGGGGGCACTGGGCAGGCCCTTCACAACAGGGGAGGGCTGCAGGAGGCTCTGTGCTCTTGGAGTCTCCTGCATCTCTTCTCCTGCATCTTGTGAAGGGCCAAGCTGGCACCCCCTGCAGCTTAGCATCCGGATGCATGGCCTTCCCGCCCCAGTGCAGGGCTTGAGTGAGTCAAAGGACAGCTGGGGTGGGACTGAGCCAATCAAAGTCCAGCAGCATGCTGACTGACACACTGTTCCGGAAGCCCAGCCTGCTGTGACTGAGACTCTGATTGGCTGGCAGACCTGCAAGCAGCGTGTGTCTGTCAGCTTGCTGCCTATATGCACAGCTTGGCAAGGGGAGGGAGGGGGAGCAGTCCATGCGACACACTTATGGCTCTACAGTGACACACTTTTGTGTCGCGACACAGTGGTTGAGAACTGCTGCTCTCGAAGACAGAAGGGAGGAGGAAATGGCAGAACTAGGGCTCAGTTTCATACTCGGAAATTTTGGGATGACAGTGGTATGTGGGGACAGATGAGAACTCCTGCTGCATATCCACCCAATGTATTCTACAGATAGGAGACATGTGAGACAAGGTGAAACTGTCCTGTAGTGTTTTATTAATATTGTATGTTGATCTATTCATGGGAACATTTATTATACGAATGTATGAAACAAAATCCATAAAAGGAGTGCCAGAACATCCCTAAGGATTTTGCAGGACCCTTGTTCTGTCCCCCCTCCCCAAGCATGGAGTGAAGGTCCTGGGAGATAGCTGGATTTTTATTTTCTTATAATTATCGTGTGGACCTCTACATATACGATTATTATCAGGCTATCTGCTACATGGGAGGCAAAGAGCTAACTCAATCCTGGAAAGTTTTACACATCTCTAGGAAAGAAGCCCATTGCCAGTGTTTAAAAGACAACAGAGTCAATCCAGTACTGCTGAAAGCCTACCTCCAACAAGATGCCCAGGGGTCCCAGATCAAATAAAAGGACTTCAAAACAGATAAAAATCTGCCTGCAAATTCAGGGAGTGACAGTGACTGAGGCTCAGACTGAGAGGTGAAGGCTGAAGCTAAAGGGGTGCAAACTACTTTGCCCTGCCACAAGGCTGGGAGAGGGGTGACTGTGAGACCCAATTAAGGTGAGACCAACCTAAATTTTCAAGACAAGGAAAATTGAAGGTTTAGGTACGGTAATATGCAGATAGGCCTTTTGTTGTTTTATCCCCTTCTTCTCTCCTTATTACATTCCTATAGGTAAGTAGCCAAAAACAACTGGACCTCCTGAGGGAACACAGCTGGTGAGCAGGGGTGCTCTTGACCTGTGGACCCAGACTAGGAAAAGGGTGAAGTGTGGGGTTTCATGCTCAGCCTTGTGCTTGGAAGTGCACCTACAGCGACTGAACAAGGGGGCACTGCAGCTCACCCTGAGCCACAGCTGCCATATTCTTAACTTTGGACGTCATTATTAGGTATTGCTCTAATTCAATCTGTTTTAAAATGAGAGACAATAAAAGAGCATTTTTTAAAAAGATCACATTACAATTTATAGATAAAACATATCAGAGATAGATAAATAAAGTAGAGAAAAAAACCCACACACACTCAGATATATTTAGACCTTTTAACAGAAAGAAGTCATCAACTACCTGGGCTTGATTCATGCTGACAACCTCAGCGTAAGGGAAAAATACAACCATTACCCAGTTCATTAAACCATTCAGTCCCTCAAGTTTGCTCCCTCTGAGTTTATTACATCTGCAAAAAATGAGACTACTTACTTCTCTTCCTCTGCTCTGCGTTTTTCCTCTTTGACTCTCTCTCTTTCTGCACGAATTGCATCTGCTGCAACCTGCCTGAGAAGCTCCACCATCACTTCTGTGACGAGCTCCTCTGTGGTGGCATCAGAGACGCTGTATGTAAAAAGGCAGAGTTTTGGTGTTTTAATTTTACTTTAACAACATACTCCAGCTCACACCCATTTTTGTTCCCTAATACATTTCAATCAGCCTTATCAAGCACTGGTTTGATAGCGAAGAGTCAATAAGTAGAATCTTGTGAATATAGACAAATGTGGATCCGACCTGCATCAGCTCAGCGCCAGTATCTATCCAATCCGCGATCCACATGCCACATTTTATGTGTATATGTATCTGCATCTGCATCTGAGCTTGGGCTCACTGAGTCAGCATTTTGGCCTTTCATTGGCTCACTCCCTATGCTGGCCCCGCCCACTTCCTTTTCTTGTTTGCCATTCGTGCGCAGTGCTGTCAATCAAATTTCCTTGACAGCCAATGAAATCTCTGATTGACAGCACAGTGCACGAACTCCAAACAAGAAAAGGAAGAAGTGGGCAGGGCCCACATGGGAAAGAGGTATTCAAAAGTCAGCATGCTGGCTGACTGTGAGCGGAGGCTCTCCAAGCCCCAGCCTGCTGTGACTGAGACTGATTGGCAGACAGACCACAACCAGAGCTGAGCTGGGATTGACTGGAGTGCTTCCTTGTTCCCCTGTGTGCTGATGATGCAGATCATAGCAGCAGCTGCAATGATTGTGCCCTGGGCAGATAAAACAGAATCCGCATCCAAGCTTCAATCCGCAACAATGGGTCTGCAGATATCCGCATCCAGAGACCTGAAGCGGATACCCATGGGTCTGCAGTGCTCTATCAGTCAGAAAGATGAATAGGCTAACTGCCCATTCAGGATTGCTGAGGCAACTCACTGATCAAACTTCTTGGCATTCAAACAGCTTGCCATATACATTCTCGCTACTGTGTATCAGCTCCAATTTATAACTTGCTAGCCTTCTATAACAAGGCTGGGAAGAACTAAGGTATTTTCTATAATAAGGCAACCATTCATGGTAAGCCTCTCTTTCAGCCTTTGGGACTTCATTATAGTGGAGCTGCTTGAAAGATAGTTATCACAGGTGCTCTAAAAACCACATGCTACTTTGGATTGTCTTGAATTATGCTGTGCCTCATTAAAATACCAGGTAGAGGCAGTGGTCAAAATTTAGAATCATTTGAGCAAGAAATTCCTAAGATAGAACTGTGATCCTAAGAGCATCCCAAAGCTAGATGGCACACTATTGTCATACTATTTAACCAAAGGGTGGCATTGTAATATATCACTGGAAAACTAGTAGCTCACTGGACATTAATATTCTTGCATGATGAATTTATGGTTAACTCACACAGAACTATGCTGGAAATGTGACTAAAATGTGTTTAAACCAGACTTGTCAGGGGAAGATGATAGACAGGTTGTCTCCAGACAAAGGAAAGGCCTTCACCTCAAATGAGGTGTGGTCATATTTAATGGGCTATTCATTTGTATGGGAGGTTGCAGAAAGAGATCATTTGCACTGCAAAAACTCACCAGCAGGGGAGGAATCATCTTGGGCCCTAAACCACATAGCATGGCACCTACACTCAGCAGGGAAAAGGCACTTTACCTGGAGATATCTTTCAGAAGAATATATTTCAAAGGTTTACTGGACTATAAAAAGAGGGGAAAGAACCCCTAAGTTCTTCTTCACCTGAGGAGAGAAAAGAACTGAGCACTTTGAGTTCTGTGCAGGGTCCTGGGTGAAATACTCCTTAGCCATGATGGAAGAAAGGACTGGTGGAGAAAACTTCTTTGAACAAAGGATTCTAAATGGCTAAGTTATAGTGAAGTCTTAGAAGTGTATTCTTACTTTTATTTATTTGTAACCGTTTCTATCTTGATTTCTAATACTTTGTCACTTAAAATGTCCTGTTATTAATTAACTTACTTTTCTTTTACTATAAACCAACTCATGCTTTGACTGAAATAGAATTGTTTAATTCTTGTTAAGACAATATACTGCTCAGTACTGTCTCTTTAAAGGAGCAGCAAACTGGCTAAGGTTTTCTGGGTGCTACAATAAGAGGAGCTGAGCACTGCAGAATGACAGTTCTGGGGAACTCAGGAATTGGGCTTCACTGATTGTTACCTGCTAGGCAAGGTTTGGACTGGCTGAGTTCTGAAGAGTTGGCAAGAAGAGAGGCTGGTGTGTCAGGGAGACTAGAATTCAGATATGGACCACTCATCTCAAAGAACCATCAGTTACAGTAAGTAACATCCCCTTCTTCTTCGAGTGATGGTCCCTATGTGGATTCCACTGTGGGAATTGTAGTGAGCAATAATCAGAATGGAAGCAGGGCTAGGGCTCTGTAGATGCTAAAGTTTGCAGGACTGCAGTGTCCACTGACACATCAACGGAGACAGCATTAGCCAATGTACAGTGAGCCAGGAACATATGTATGGAGATCCATGCTGTTGCTCTGAGGATGTCCTGCCATGGGAAATCATCAAGGAAGGTTGCCATAGCCTCCTGTGCTCTTGTGGAGTGTGCTCTGATGCTTGGTGGCAGTTGGACACTGCAGAGGGTGTAGCACTATGTAATGCAGTGGACAATCCAGTGGGAGATACATCAGGAAGAAATCACATCTCTTGCAATGGTCCGCTATAGACACCAAGAGTTTAGGCAGTCCTGAAGGGCTGAGTGCGCTGAAGATAAAAGTCCAGAACCCACCTAACATCATGGAAATGTAAGGTTCTTGCCCTGCTGAAAGAGTGAGGCTCAGGTTAGAAAATAGGAAGGCAAATAACTTGGCAAGAGTACAGCTGGGAGGCTACCTCAGGAAGAAATCTGGATGAAGTTGGAGGAAGATTTTGTCTTTGTGAGAAAAGGTAAAGGGGTTTCCCATCAGGGCTGCTAGTTCACTAACCTGACAAGCTGAGGTAATAGCCACCAGGAAGATTACTTTCACAGATAGGCGAGTAAGGGAGCATGTGGATATATATTCAAAAGGTGGCCCTGTAAATGCAGAAAGGACTAAATTAAGGTTCCAGGTCAGGATGGGGCTTCAGATGGTTGGGAACCAGTTAAGCAAACCTCGTAAAAATCTAGTAACAGTTGGGTTGCTGAAGACAAAGAAGCCATCCACTGGTGGCAGAAAAGCACTAATGGACACAGCCTCCTCCATCAGAAAGAGCTTCAGGTGCTGAAATCTCTTCTTTTGTGTCCTAGATTTGAAGCTCCTATAGATCTTGCATTGTTGATTAAAAGATTCCCCAACACACTTCAGACAGGCTGAATGCAGATCATCCTTGGGCATAGGCCTCCTGCAGCTAACACAGGTTTTAAAGCCCAGCATAACCCCCTCCCCAGTGCTGGGGCGGGGGAAAGAAAAGCAAGGGCCTTTAGGCTCTTACTAACTCTAACACTAAACAAACTGAACTAACTGAACTACAACTCTTAACAGGTACTCCAGAGAGCAATAGTTCTAAAGGGGGGATACTTGCTATCGCAAGGAGAGCAGTTCCAGCAGCTGTCACAGGTGGTAAGGAATTGGAGAGGGAAGGATCAGCTGGAGCTTATATAAAGTGTTGCAGAGGTACCACTCTAATCAGCTCCACAGCCGACCCTATGGGTACTCCTCGGGGAAAAACATTCCGGCAGACTCGTGCATGCGGCACATAGACATCTAAGTGGAATGCACATGAGCAATCACTCGAAGAATTAAACGTTCTGATTCTAGCCATATGGCTAGAGAAAACTGAGGAGGTGTCGCCCTGTGCAGTCACATAAGACCTTGGACATGCCACGTGGGCTATGAAAGGCAAGTGTGCAGGTCAAAGAACACTGCTTTTAACAGATCTGGTTCCAGCACATGGTGTGCAAAAGCACCCACAGTGAAATACACAAAGGGATCATCACTTGAAAAACTGGGTTTCTAAAAAATCCTCTCCAATATAAATGACAGTTTGCAGTCATCATGTTAATTGCTAGTAAGTCAGAGTATCACCTAGATCAGGGGTTCCCAACTCATGACCTGCAGGGCTTTTTAAAGCGACCTGCACTCCTGCTGGCTGTCACCCACCTCCCGCCCAGGGTCCTGTCGCCAACTTAGCTGTGCTTGGCAGCGCCTGACCCGCCACGCTCCCCCGCTACTCCACGCTCTCTGCCGCGCTGGAGGGGTCTTGGCAGCAGTTGCGGGGGAGGAGCTAAGCGGAGCCCCAGCCTGAGGTGGGTCACGCGGCTGTGCAGAGCAGGCAGACTCAGCGCCCAGGGCTAGGACTTGGAAGAAATGCAGGGGCAATAAGGAAGGGAGTCTGGGGGTGTGTGGAGGGTTATCATGGGGGCTCTGCACTTGGGGGGGGCACTCCACTGGGTCCCCATGGAGGGCTCTATCCAGCCCACCTCCCACCCAGTCTTGGCGTGCAGCTGGAAGCCAGGCTGCGACTGCTCCCTCCCCTCTGGGCTTAGGTATGGCATGCAGCCCTTTAAAAAAAAACCCTAAAAAACCTTTTTAAAAATTAAATTTTAATTAAAAACTTTTAAAAAAGATTTTTAAAAGAACCTTTCTAAAATTTAATTAAAAAAATAATTCAAATTTAATTAAATGAATTTAATTAATTAATTTCAGTTAACATTAATTTGAATTTAATTAAATATTTTTAAATTTAATTTTAATTAAATAGACTAGTGGTCCTTGGGGGTTTTAAAAATTATATTTTTGGCCCTCAAGCCAAAAAGGTTGGGAACCACTGACCTAGATGGTGACAGGATTGAAAAATGTCAATAATTAGAAACAATAATTGCCTTTACCATATAGCTGCAGTCATATAAGCTGCTCCTGTCTTGCAGATTTCTTTGCATTCTCCTTTGAGAACTTCATACACCATATTGTCCACTACCTCTGCAATGTCCTAAAAAGAAAGATACAGGAAGAAATACTGAAAATGAGGGTTTGATATTTATACAGGATTACATAGGTGTCATTTGGGGTTTGAAATAAGGCCGCCTGGGGGGGGGGGGGCAGGGCCAATCAGCCTGTGCGGGGTCCCCGGACCCCTCTCCTGAGCTGTGTGCTCCTCCCTGGGGGCAGGAAGTGCCGGCCTCAGAGGCACGGTTTTGTGCTCCCACCCTGCCCTGCTGCCTTTGGCTTGCCTGCGGCAACAGGGCAAAGCACAACAGTGGGGATGGGAGCGTTTGAGTGTGGAAGCGGCGTGGGCCCCATGCTGCCCCGCTGGAAGCAGGGTAGCCCTGGGCCCGCGTTACCGTGGGGCTCGGAGCCATCGCTCTGCTCGCCCCATCAAAGGATGTCCCTGGTCTGAAATCTTTAGAACTAGGGAATTTATGAAGCTGGCAGTTAGAAAAAACACAGTTTCTTACCTGTAACGGGTGTTCTTCCAGAGGTGTTGCTCATGCCCATTCCAAATCAGCTGTGCGCACACCATGTGGATGACTGTTGGAAGATTTTTTCCCCCAGCGGTACCCATCGGGTCAATGTAGGTGCCCCCTGGCTGGCGCCCTTGTGGTACCATATACAGTGTCCTGATGACCCACCAACCCTCCAGTTCCTCTTGCCGTTATGCTCCAACAAGAGGGGTAAGTGGTGGGTTTTGGAATGGGCACGAGCAGCTCCTCTCGAAGAACCAGTTACAGGTGAGAAACCATCTTTTCTTCTTCGAATATTTGTTCATGCCGATTCCAAATCAAGTGATTCCCAAGCAAACCTATGGACGGAGGGGTTGGAATCCTCTGTAGTACAGACTGGAGAACTGCCATTCCAAAGGCTGCATCATCTCTGGTCTGTTGGGTGATGGCATAATGCGAAGTGAATGCATGCACTGATGAACAGGTAGCCACCTTACAGATCTGTAATGTTGGGGCACGTACCAAAACTGCAATGGACAAAGCTTGGGCCCTCATGGAATGTGCCTTTAGCATGGGGGCTGGGTTTTTTTTCCAACTCACAGCATACACATATAAAGGAGGAAATCTTCTGAGAGGAAACCGGCATGCTTCTCATCCTTTCCATTATTGCTATAAATTAGTTGGGTTGACCTGCAAAAGGAAGGTTATCCACCTTGTGAGGTAACTGGAGTTCTTTGAGATGGGTGTCCCTGTGGGTGCTCCATCTTGGGATTCTGGTGCACCCCTGCAACCAGATCGGAAAGTCGTCTAGTAGTCTTGTCATGGCTGTGCAGGCGCCGAGAGGCTGTCTCACGCCTGCTTTGGTGCCCTTTCAGCACGTGTGCGGCGTGACCCCCCACCCCAGTTCCTTCTCCATCTGGAAGCGAAAAAGTACACTCCAAAGTAGAGAGGGGAGGAGGGCAGGTTGTGGAGCACCCACAGGGACAACCATCTTAAAGAACTCCAGTTATCCCACAAGGTGGGTAACCTTCCTTTCTCCTTCAAGGAGTGTCCCTGTGGGTGCTCCGCCTCAGGAGACTCCAAAGCCATGCCCAATTAGGATACAGGGACTTCGGAGTTGGTGTTGTGCACAGTGGACAAGACAGAAAGTCCAACTTTTGCATCTGATCGTGATGCTTGATATATAGCATAGTGTTTAGTGAAAGTATGGATAGACACCCAAGTAGCAGCTTTGCAAATATCTGTGAGTGGAACGTTATGTAGAAAGGTGGAGTGGTGGAGACCGCTCTTGTGGAATGTGAAGTAATATATTCAGGTGGGGCAGTCCCCGTTAGGGTGTAGCATACACGGATACAGTTAGAGATCCACTTCAAAAGTCGATTAGAAATGGCCTTTGGATCTTTTAGCTATGGAAATGAATAGTCTGTTCGTCTTTCTGATTGGTTTTGTTCTTTCTTGTAGAAGGCCAGAGCGCATCGGATGTCAAGAGTGAGAAGAGCAGCGTCGCATGGATTCAAATGGGGTTTCGGTATGAATACAGGTAGATGCAGAGTTTGATTGACATGAAAAGAAGAGGATACCTTCAGAATGAATTTTGGATGAGGTTTAACTGCCCTTATGGAATATAGTGTATGGGGGTTTGGCCATGAGCACCGCAAGTTCACTGATGTGGCGTGCGGATGTGATCGCAACGAGGAAGGCCACCTTCATGGAGAGGTAATTAAGAGGGCATGTCGCCATCAATTTGAATAGTTGTTTAGTTAATGTTCCGAGTACCAAATTGAGGTCCCATATTGGAGTGGGTGGTCAGGTATTGGGGTAGAGGTTTTGTATGCCTAACAAGAATCTCTTGATAATTGGGTGTGAAAAGAGGGAGTTTTCATTGTGGAAAGCTGAGATGGCGGTGATATGTACCCTGATAGAACTGGTGGCAAGCCCTGTTTACTTTATGTGTAACAGGTATTTGAGGATCATTGGAATTGTGGCTGAGGCCAAGGCGATATCATTTTGAGTACACCAATGATGGAATCTGGACCATTTCTGAAGGTAAGTTTTGCGAGTGTAGGGTTTTCGGCTGCTTAGTAGTATCTGTTGTACTGCTTGAGAGCACTTTAGCTCTTCCGTTGGAACCACTGA
This sequence comes from Pelusios castaneus, assembly GCA_007922175.1. NCBI lineage: Eukaryota > Metazoa > Chordata > Testudines > Pelomedusidae > Pelusios > Pelusios castaneus. Next base: position 2,730,573 of record ML685946.1, on the reverse strand, counting down.
GGAACCAGGCTGTCAGGTGTAGTTTCCCAGGAACCAGATGGATTGTGCATCCTCTGTGCTGCGTTAGTATGTCTCTCATTGGTGGGAGGATTATTGTTTGTTTGATGGACATTTCCATGAGGCAAGTGTACCATGGTCATCTGGCCCAAGCTGGGACTATCATTATAACCCTGACTGAGTCATGTCGAATTTTGAGCAATGTGCAATGAATTAATGGAATGGGAGGAAAAGCATAGGAAAGGCGTTTCTTGTTCCAAGAGAGGAAAAATGCATCTCCTAGGGATCTGGGCCTCAATTCTGCCTTGAGCAAAATGTTGGGCACTTGGTGTTTGTTAAAGTGGCAAATAAATTCATAGTTGGGAAAGATGTTGTATATTACTTGTGGGTGAATTTCCCATTCGTGATCTTGGGTGAAAGATCTGCTTAAGAAGTCGGCACTTGTATTATAGGCTCTGGGAAGGTATGAGGCTGAAATCATGACGTTTTCCAGGCACCAGTTCCATAGCATCATGGCCTTCATGCAGGGGGGTTTTGATCGTGCTCCCCCTTGCCTGTTTATATAAAACACGTATGTTATGTTGTCTGTCATGACCTTCACGTGCCGGTGTATTAATAGGTGTCTGAAGTGGTTGCATGCGTAGTGGATGGCATTAAGTTCCAGTATGTTTATGTTGTAGTGCTGATTCTGCGATGGACCATTTGCCTTTGACTGTGTGTTGACATATATGGGCACCCCATCCCATGAGGAATACATCCGTTAACATGGAGATAGAGGGAGGCTGATGAACAAATGGAACTCCGCTTATGAGATTGTGAGGTTCTGTCACCATTGTATTGATGGCTTTATTTCTTTTGGTAGTGAAATTACTTTGTACACAGAGTGGTAGCGTGGCTTGAAAACTTTAGCTAACCACAGCTGAAGAGGTTGCATGTGATGTCTTGCATTTGGGACAATGGTGGTGGCTGCTGCCATGTGACCAAGTAGCTGTAAGCAGCTGCGCACAGTGATAGTGAGTGCGTTCAATGGTAGATTTGTTAGGTCTGCAACTGTATTGAATCTAAAAGTTGGTAAGTAAGCTCTTGTTGCCAGTGAATCTAGGTGTGCACCTATGAATTCTATTATTTGAGTAGGTTGCATTGTAAACTTTTTGAAGGTTATTAGGAATCCAAGGTGTTGAAAAAGTGACATGGTGAGTTTGACAGCATGATGTGCTCCTTGATGTGTGCAGGATTTGAGGAGGCAATCATCAAGATATGGGAAGATGGTGATGCCTTGTTTACGGAGATAGGCCACCACCAGCGCAAGGGTCTTTGAGAAGACCCGAGGATCTGTGGAAAGACCAAAGGGTAGAACAGTGTATTGATAATGATTGTTGTTCACAATAAACATGAGATATTTTCTATGGGCTGGGTGGATAGATATGTGAAAATGTGTGTCCTTGAGGTCAAGAGCCACAAACCAGTCCCCATGTTCAAGAGCCGGGATAATCGAAGAGTGTGTGACCATTTTGACTTTTGAGCCTTTTCATGTTTGTTCAGTTTTCTGAGATCAAGGATTGGTTGCCAACCATCCGACTCTTTTTGGTCAAGAAGTATGGTGAATAAAAACTCCCTACTTGTTAATGGGTAGGGACTCTTTCTATTGCATCAACAAGGAAGAAGTGGTTAACCTCCTCTTGTAGGAGTTGTTCGTGAGTAGTGTCCCTTAAGAGGGATGGGGAAGGGTATTGGAAGTGTGGTGTCGAAAGAAAAGGGATGGTATGTGCAATCCTGATTATGTCAAGGACCCATCTATCCATTGTAATGGATGATCAAGAATGGTAGAAGTGGTGTAATCGACACGGATATGGTATGGTGAGGTTTGGCTCAATAACTTCAGGTGTGGTTTGACGGTCCTTGTCACAGGATGCTCCCCAAATCCAGTCTGGTGTGCTGCTATGACCACTTGAACCCCGCTCCTGAACCCCAATTCACCCCGCTCTGCTGGGTGACCGCTCACTCCTGAGTCAGTCCACACCAGCCACCAGCGTGTAATTGGTCCCAGGCAGTGGGTGTAAATCCACCAGCCACACAGGCGTTGGTCCCCAAGCGAGCACACCCAGCCCCAGACACTACCCTGGGAGCCGCTGCCCTACAGAGATTGGGACCCACTCCCAATCACCTTAGTCTCAAGTCCGTCCACTTAACAAAGAAGTGGATTGTGCCCAGCCTCCCACATCCACACCCTCTAAAGACCACACAGCTTTAGGTGAAACAACTACTAGTTTATTGATCAGAGTCTGATTTCAAGTGAGAACATGGCCAATCAAGGCAGAACCATACTATAAATGAGTGAGGAGTGACCACTATCAAATAAAAGGTATAAACCGCATGCTACTCTAACATCTCTAGCTAAACTGACCTCAGAGTCCAAGATTATGCGCATGGTGTTCGGCTGTTCGATGTTTTACAGCCATTCTCTGCCTGTTCCCAGGCAGGGCCCCGATCTTGCTTGAAGTTGGTTGCAAGATGGTGTCTTCTCAGGCTGAAAGCCTGCAGCTTCTCCCCTCTCACAGTCTCTGTGTCTTTGTTTTAACAAACTGCTCACAACCCCTCCCCCCGCTGTCCTATTGTGAGATTCTCTTCACTTCTACCTGAGCAGGGGAGGGCATTAGCATTCCCTTTGATGTGTAAATCTTCAGCCATTGTGCTAGAGACAGCCCTGAGAGTCTGAACCCTGTAACATGCTTCACATCTATACATACATGTCGCAGCAGGGAACATGGCACCCTGGTAATCACGTGGCATATGTTCTGAGCATTCACAGAGGAACCTGGTATAGCGTAATTGGCATCAAATAACACAATTATACTGCAAAACTGAACAGAAAAGTTATACAGGTCATGCCCTAGAGCTGCACAGATGTGCATCCCGTCACAGTCCTTGACTGAGATTTCAAAACTAGGGTTTTGAGGGTGGAGGTTGAGGCGTTGTGGTGTTATTGGATGGTTGCCTCCAATGTTGTGCACACTGCCTGGTGTGCTGTGGTTGTTCTTGTCATCTATATTGATATCTAGGCTGTGATTGGAACTGGAGTTGTACAGTTGGTATCGATATGACCGACAGCTTGTGACAGGAGTGTAGATTCCAAAGATACAGAGGGTTGCTCTGGAGTCTTTGGACGTATGCATTAGTTTGTCTGTCTTTTCTGAAAATAATCTTTTCTTGTCGAAAGACAGGTCCTCGATTGCCACCTGAAGCTGTCTAGGGAAATCCTCTGAGTGTAGCCAAGAGATCCGACACATGACAACTCCCATGGCTATGGTTCGAGCCACTGTGTCAGCTACGTCAAGCACGGCCTGTAGAGCTGTTCTTGATATTAATTGACCTTCCTTGATAACTGCATGGAATTGTTGTTTTTCATTGTCCGGAATGTGTTCAATAAAGTCAGTCAATTTGAGATAGTTGTCGTGGTTGTAATTTGATAACAATGTGGAGTAATTTGCTATTCAAAATTGGAGGGTGGAAAAAATGTAGGCTTTTCTCCCCAGAAGGTCCATTTTTTTTATCCTTCCTATGATGGGGGGTTGATCTATTACACTGCTGCTTGTGTCTCTGACTGGCAGCTTCCACCACTAGGGAATTTAGTGGAGGGGGTTGAAAAGGTATTCAGAGTCTTTGGCTGGAATATAATACCTTTTGTCAGCTCTTTGTATGTAGGTGGGACTATCGCAGGTGTCTGCCAGATATCATTTGCTGGATATGTCAAAGCCCCATCCATCAGGAGGGCGAGTCTCCTTGAGGATTTGCATTTCAAGATTCTTAGGATTTTGTGCTGTGATTCTTGGACACTTTGCATGGGGATCTCCAAAGAGCCTGCCACACACTTGAATAAATTCTGGAACTGCTTAAAGTCATTGGCTGTGGTAGATGGGGATGGAATTATTGCCTCATCTGGTGAAGACAACGAATTATGTGGTGCAGAGTTGGAATCTGGGTCCTCTGGTTCTTCAGTAGGGCTCTCAGGTTCTTGCTATATAGGTTCCCTCAGTTTAGGTAAAGGCTGGTGTGTACTGGAGGTGCATAGTCTCAAAAAAGGAGCAAAGTACTGTGTCCAGGAGTTCCAGCGAGGCCAGTTTGGTGCCTAGGGCAATGGGGGCCCACACCATGGAAGACAATACCATGGCAAAGGAGGATGGCTGGATTGTTGGGCCCTGTGGCTCCGTATTGCAAGTGATGGTGGTTTGGGTGAGAATCTGTGCTCCCGATCCTCCGGTTCATCATCAATGGAGAACTGAATTGGTAAGAATGTGCCTGCATGAGACAGTGATGCAGGGTTTGCTTTCGGTGCCATAGAAATGTGACAATGGAGAAGCAGCATGGTGAGTGTCTTCATCAGAGCTGTGGTGCTTTCTTTACTCTGCGCGTTTTCGTGGAGCCGTGTATTCCGGGGAATGGCACAGAGCTGACGGTGTAGGTGCTGGAGGCAGTGGTGCCAGCTGTGAATCAGTTGCAACAAGCTGGTCGTTGGTACTGGTGTCGATGTAATAGGCGCTGAGGTATTTGGCAGCAAGAGTTGCGTCTGAGTCGTGCCGGGGTAGTCTTAGGTGCTGAATGCGATATTGGTACCATTGGGACGGTGGTTTTTGGCTAAAACAATGAGAGTCCTGTGGCACCTTAAAGACCAACAAATTTCTTTGGGCATAAGTTTTCGTGGGCTCCCAGCTGTTTATCAGCCGTTGTCTTAGAGAATTGAGTTGGTCTGTCAGTGTCAAAGCAGATCTTTTCTGGGACTTATCAGTCCTCGTATCGGAGGAACCTACTGCCTCTTTGGTACGGTTAGATTTTTGAGGAGGCAATGTTGATTTTCTCCTCTTTGAGGGTGCCTGTGGTGGCGAAGGCTGTCTCTTCAGAGACTAGGCAAGCAATGAGGCTGGCTCAGTTTGTCTGGGGTCTGAGGGATCATTCCATAAGGAGGGGAGCTTGAGGCAAAGGTCCCTATCTCGTCTAGCTCTTGAGCTGAGGTTTTTACAATGGGGACACTTTGGGGAAATGTGTCCTTCTCCAAGGCACTTAATGCAGGCACTGACTCAGACGCAACTCTTGCTGCCGAATACCCCAGCCCATCTGAGGCTGGCATGGCACTGCGTTTATCACAGCATTTAAAGTTAGGAGAACCCAGAATAGTTAATGGGAAAGGAAAAATGATTTGGGGGGGGGGGGCGGGGGGCAGGAGAAATAAGTGTTAACCACAGAAGGGAAGAGAAAAACAAAACAGGGTGATTGTGAGGTGAGTGAAAGAATGAAAAAACAAGCAGCTAAGGAGAGAAGTGAAGCTCCATCTGAAACTGCGAGCAGTTAAGAAGGAACTGAAGGAGAGTGAGCTGTGTGCACTGAAAGGGCACCAAAGCAGGTGTGAGACAGCCTCTCAGTGCCCGTGCGACCACGACAAGCACTACTAGAAGATCCTCCAATCGTACGTGGGGGCGCTCTGGAATCCCAAGGTGGAGCACCCACAGGGACAGTCCTCGAAGGACAAAGGTCTAATTCTATCTATAGAAGGCTAATGCCTGTCGGACATCTAACAAATGAAGGGCTCTCTCCCTGTTATTCGCATGAGGTTTGGGAAAGAAAACCAAGAGAAATCTCTCCTGAATGCAGTGGAATTGGGACATCACCTTGGGAAGGAAAGCAGGGTGCAGGTATAGTTGTACCTTACCCTTATGGAAAATAGCGTAAGGAGGCGCAAATGTTAGTGCTTTTAATTCTGACACACTACATGCTGACATGATGGCAACCAAAAATGTAATCTTCCATGACAGATACAGCAGTGAACAGGATGCCATGGGCTCACAGGGGGTTACATTGGTTTTGAAAGTACCAAGTTCAGGTCCCATGCAAGAATGGGCTGGCACACAGCTGGGTAGGGCCTCTCTAGCCCTTTAAGGAATTGGAACACCATAGGGTTAGTGAACAACGATCTTCCTCCCTTCCCCTGGTGGAATGCTGAAATGGCTGCAAGGTGTACCGTTATGGAAGCCAATGCCAGGCCTGTTTGTTTTAACTGCAGTAAGTAATCTACGATTAATAGTAGAAGGACCCAATTTGGGGAAATACCCTTCCCCACTGCCCATGATGAGAACCATGTCCATTTGGCCATGTATGCTGCCCCTGTGTTTGGCTTCCTGCTTTCCAAAAGGACCCTTCAGACCTGATCCAAGCACCCCAACTCTCTATTCTTTAATCACAAAGTGTCTGTGCTGTGAGGTACAGTGACCCCAAGACTGTGGTGGTTCTCTGAAATTAGGTCTGGCCGCATGGGTAGGGGTTTGCTAGGGGTTTGTGTGTGTCTGTTTGAAGGACTGTGTGCTAGAGCTGGCAGTTGGAGGCTGTGAGCTTCAAAGGTAAGTTTGAGAGCTTGAAGCCTCTGGTGATTGGCTGAGCTTAATCAGCCTTAAGCAGTGGGTGGGGCATTAACCCAGGCCAGGGCTTTATAAAGCCACACACAAGCGACCAGGGAGCTTGCGAACAGGGGCTGCTAACAGGGAGTTTTGCAAGGGAGTTTCAAGGGAGGGCGGGGCCCCATAGGTCCTCCTTGGTCTCCTGTCCCCATATAACCTATACTTCAAAACCATACTCTAAAACCCCTTTCTTTCAACCACCCTTCATTAACTAGGAGACAATGCAGGCAGAAGCCCAGCAGCAGAG
>ML685946.1:2707797-2718886 GCA_007922175.1 Pelusios castaneus | reverse complement strand
GGTCTGACCCAGTACGGCCTTTCTTATGTTCTTATGTTCTTATGATCAGAGGGGTCACTGACAACTGGAGCAGTGTCATGAACTAATGCTCCCTGGGCCATGCTGGGGTGACCGACTGAGGTAATCTGAGGCGAATCCGGGAGGTATGATGCTTCCAGGTGTATAGAATGTGATATGCATTCGTCCCACAACCTCATTGCCTTCCTGCACTGGGGAGAGGAACGCACCTCCCTTTGCCTGTTCATACAAAATGTTGCTGCAGTACTGTCTGTCAACACTGCATCATGCTGCCCCTGAAGTTGGGTTCTGATGGTTTGGCAGGCTAACCTGCCCACTCTCCGTTCCCTCACATTTATGTGAAGGCTCAACTCCTCCTGTGACCAAAGCCCTTGTGTCCTTAGTCTCCCTAGATGTGCCCCCAACCCAATGACAATGCATCTGTAACGAGAGTCAGGATGGGCTGTGATTTTGCAAAAAGAACCCATTTGTACATATGATGTGGGTCTTGCCACAACTGCAAGGACTGTATCACCCGAGGTGGCAGGAGATCACTCTGTCCAGACGGAACACTGACACCAACCACAGTTCTAATGGTCTGAGATGCAACCTTGCATGCTGTACTGTAAGATATGTGAAAATAGACATCTTTTAGGTTGAAAGCAGCATACCAGTGCTGTGGATTCAGAGAAGGAATGGCAAGGGAGATCATGTGAAATTTCACCTTTCTTATGAATTTGTTGAGATTTTGCAGATCTAGGATGAGCCTGAGCCCTCCTTTTGCCCTTGGGATACGGAAATATCTTGAGTAGAATCCTCTCCCCTGGATTTCCTGAGGAACCTCCTCTATTACTCCCAAACGTAACAGCTCTTGTACTTCTCCTATGAAGAGCTGCTCATGAGAGGGATCCCTAAAGAGAGATAGGAAAAGGGGAGGGAGGAGAGGAACCAAATTGGATAGAGTATCCCACCTCTATCATGCATTAAACCCATTTATCCGACGTTATTTGGGACCACACATGGTAGAACAGGGATAGCCTGTCCCAGAGGGGTGGGCTAAAGAACTAGTCTCTCTGGTGTCTTTCCTGGAGTGTTACCCTCGGGAACACCTTTAAAAGGCCTGCTTTGGTCCTGGTGGCTGTTTCCCAAGCCTTTAGCCAGGTTTGGGGGCTGAGGGATTCAAAGTCTATTGCCTCTGTCCCCTAGAAAGGTCCTGTCGGGGCAGATAAAACCTGCGTTTCGGCTGCAGCTTGAAATGTTTCTGCTGTGTTGAGGGGGCATGCATGCCTAGAGACTTCAGCATTCTCTACAGTCCTTTTAGGCTATGGTAGCTTTGAATCAGTCTGCTCGGAGAACAGACCACCCCCCTCGAAGGGGAGATCCTGAATTGTAGTCTAGACCTCTGGTGGTGAACCTGAGACATGTAGCCAGGAACACCTCCTCATGGCCAGTCCTGATGCCATGGTCCTACCTGCTTTATCTACAGTGTTCAGTGCTTCCTGAAGGGAAGTTCTGGTCTCTGACTTCCCTTCGTCAATCATAGCCCCAAATTCATCTTTGGACTTTGTTGGGATGTGGTCCTTAAATTTTGACATTGAGTCCCGTGAATTGAAATTATATCTACTAAGAATTGCCTGTTGATTGGCAATTCTCAGCTGTAGGCCACCTGTGACACAGCACAAAGAGGTCCAGTTCTCTTGGCTCTTTAGCCTTGAGCACTGGTCCCTATTTACCATTAGTCGCAGATACCACCAGCAAGCAGGGCTGAGGGTGTTAAATAAGTAATCATGCTCCTTGAAGGGCGCAAAATATCTCCATTTTATTCCCCTCGCCAATGGTGGTATTGGTGATATGCCCAGGGGGTCTAGAAGGGCCACTGAGGCAGGGCCTGCCACTGTATCTGCCAAGGTCCCATTTGGGATGGAATGCTTCTGTCCTCCCTCCTTTGAGCAGTTGGATTAGCCTCCACTTCCAAGGGTTGAGAGTTCAACCTCAGAGACTATAGCGTTGCCAATGGTGCCAGTGCCCTGTTCAGCAAGCCCTGCCGCATCGGGGATCGGCACCAAGGGAGTTGGTGCCGGGACACTGATTGTCATGATGATACGGACCAGTGCCAGGATAGCGACTGGTCCCAAGATTTTGATCAGCACTACAAGAGCGACCTATGCTTTCATCAGGACCAGTGCTGGGATGGGACCTGTACCAGGACATGGACTGGTACCAGGACAGTGATCTGTACCGTGACCACCACTGGTGACTGGATATAGACCGGTATCGATATGGTGAATGGTCCCAGGATCTAGAGCAGCGTTGAGAAGTTGACCTTCTAGATGAGGATCTGCACCTCGTTGGCAACCCACACCGTGGTGGCGAATGATGTCCCGAAGGCGACTGGTGCCAGGAGGATGACTGGAGTCTCATCATTGGAGGTTTGCCTCTCAACAGAATTCCAATCTTCAACACCAGGGGATGAGGGTTCTGCAGGGCAATCAGGCCCTGCATCACCTCGAATGTGTCTGGACTGGATGGCATGTCCAACTCTTCCACTTCCCTCTGCTGTGCCAGGGACCCAACTCTTATGGGGCTACCTTGGGCACCTTGTAGGTCCAACAGCATGTGGCCTTGGGTCGGGCTCTCCTGCTGTACCTTCAGGGTAGAGTCCTCACAGGGTAACTTCTTCCCCAGAAAGCGTCCCCTTCCCCTTTCGGCCCTGTGTTTCTTCCATGGCACCAGTGAGTGAGACTAGTGCTGTGCAACTTTTCCTGATGAAGACATGTGGTGCCTGGGTTCCCTCGGCAGTGAGGATCCTCACCGACACCGGCGTACTGTGCACTGATGCTCCCAGAGCCAAGTCCTGCAGTTGTGGCCCTAAGGCTGCCTCCATCAGTAGCTGTTTCAGGTGAGCACTTCTCACTTTCCTGCTCTGCAGCCAAAAACTCTTGCAGATCTTGCAATGGTCTGTTTGGTGTGACTCCCCTATGCATTTGAGGTAGAAGTCATGAGGATTGCCCTTTGGCATGGGTTTCTGGCAGGATCTACAAGGTGCGAATCCCTCGGTCCGAGGCATGCCCCAGAGGCCCAGTGCCATGACTGGAAACACTATATCCTTCAAAGAACTAACTACACTTATCTAAAACACTTAACTTGCTAATGAATTATTTGCACTAAATTGCTGAGGGATTGAATAGGGAAAAGCTTTGAGAAAAGCTAAACACTAAGATCTCCAACTCTCATGGCTGGTAAGAAGAAAATGGCGAGTCGGCAGGACACTATACAACATCATGAAGGGGGTGCCTGTATTGACCCGACAGGTACCTCTGGGGGAAAAATCTTCTGACAATCATGCATGCGGCGTGTGCACATCTGAGCTGGAATCAGCATAAGAAAGTATATCAAGAAGAACTTATCTTTTTACTTGTACATGAAGTAAACTCAATCTGGAGACCAAAACAATATAGAACCCCACAATGCCTTTTTTCAGTCACTTCAAAATAATAGAAGTGTAAAATATTAATCCCACTAAGCAAGAAAAGCAACCCCTGAATTAAACCTTCCCTCCCAAAAGAGTATAAAATATAAGTAATTGATTTTTCTCAGTATATTAAATATTTAATATTTCCATGTATTACAAATTTTTTTCTAACAGGTATAGTTTTAATGGTTAATAATAATAAAATGAATATAATTTAATCAAATAGCTACTTTCATTTTAGTAGACATCTTACCCTTCACAAAATGCAGCTACATCTGTGGTGGAGCACAGCAGCTACAGTACTACATCAAACAGCAGTACACAACAGTTTAGGATACTCATTGAAGAATGCCACCAAATCCAACTAAAACTGCAAGAGGAAGTGAGGACACATATCACATAATGACCCAAACCAGCATGTGTCCATGACTCAAAGTCAACAGCTGTACTCTTGCGAAAAGGACCTCGTTTTCAGGTCTCTTCTGAAAGACGATACACTGCAACTCTGGATACTGTTTAGCACTCGACTCACTAAAAAACAGTACCACCTGCTGAATCAGAAGTTTTCATTAGAGATCTCCCACCTAAGAACTTCCTGTACAAAATCTTGCATAGCCTGACAGATTTGACATAGTAGTAAGTGACATTTTCAGCATGGCTCATCGGATATTTAGCTCCCATTAACAACTGGAGCCAAGTTCTCCTCAAAGCCACAATGAAGCTGTACACAAGTTTCTCTTTGTTTATGGAAGTTGAGGATAACTAGTAATTTAAACATCCAGAGCTCTGGAACAGGGACTTTCTCTGGTCTCTAGTCTCTTAATACAGAGATTCAGAAACACGAAAAAAAAGGTCCCATTACAGTACTGACAATTACATAACAAAAGGATAACTGAATTAACAATCAATGTAATATTTCTCCTGAGCTTGTGATTTCTAGGAATGAGGTCTCCTACCGTGTCTGTGTACATAGGTTGAGGTTTTGAAGGTGGAATCTCAGGCTGCACAATAGGCTGAAAAGGGGATTGTGCAGCAAGAGGCAGCGGTGCTGGAGGACGAGATAACAGCAAAGGCTGAGCTTGAGGCTGGACTTGTATCACTGTCCTTTCAGGCTCCACATTTCTCTCTTGTGCTCTTCCTTCTGCAGGCCAAATAGAGAGGAAAACATCCAGCCATTAACAAAAACCAACATAGAAGTAATTTGCATAGCTTTTAATTGACTAAAGTAATTTTTTTTAGATAAATTTTGATAAATTTTTTTGTTTGATAAATTGCATTGTCATAAAAAAGAGCTCTTATGAAGGCCCTCACTGCACTGTAATTAACTGCAGACATTCCAGTTTGCATCAGATTGCATACTATATTAACTGACAATTTATGATACAAAGACTATTTTATGGAATAAGCAGGCATGAGCTTGGCACTTTCATGTGTACACTTTGTTCTCAGACACACTAAAAACAGAGCCTGATTAAGTTTAATCAGTGTGATAGCTTTATATTTTGTCTGTCTGACATGGTAGAAGCATAATATTTGAAAGAAAATGCACTCCTTCTAGAACTGGATAAATAATTGGTAACGTTTATTTAAGAAACTGGCCTCCATTTCTGTTTGCAACTTGTCTGCAAGAAGTTTTTCAACAGATTCTCAGTTTACAAATCATTCATAAGCACGTTTCTCTGTGTGTTCTGGACTCAAGGTTCTCCTTTTCTTGGTTAGTTTCTGACTGGAAACAAGATATGGTTTCTGCTCCCTGACTGGCTGACTTTTTAGAATCATGTTTCTCTGAAAATACTCATGGTGGGAAGCTCAAAATATGATTTTCATTAATACATTTGCCACAAAGCATTTTTGCTAGAATGCGCATGGAGAGCAGACCCCTTAAGCAAATTGTGGTTTCTATTTCACTGAACATCTATGCAAAATTCTCACAGATTTAACCCAAAGAAACTGGGGGAAAAACCAACAAAATAATAGAAGGAGGTTTCTGAGCTCCAACTAAGTAGCTGGCCATGTCCACTTGCTCTCACCTGTCACATTCACATTGGCTTTCTGGATGCTGCTGGCTGGCTCCCCAGCAGTGCTCCCTCCTGTATACTTGTTCTGCCCATTGAAGCTACATACAGGTGAATGGCAAGTTACTAAAGGTAATGGTCCTCCGTTTACAATTTCTCCAACAGATGCAGTTAGCTTCTGCTTAACAAACAATGACTTTCTTGGTTTAGGCAATCCTTCAGACTCCAGAAAAGCTAAGCGACTTAGCTCCACATAACTGGTGAAAAACAAAACACCAAACACACAATCAATGATGACAAGTTCCAAAGGGGTAGCCGTGTCAGTCTAGTTCAGCAAAACAAACAAGGAGTCCTGTGGCATTTTTACAGACTAACACATTTATTTATCGCATGAGTTTCCATGGGAGAAAATCATAGGATCAGGTCAGACTGTTTCAGGAAATCAAAGCAGTTGCTTAGATTCAAACAGAGTGGAAAAGCATATTAGAAGGAGGGGGGTAGAAAGAAGGCAAAATCACCTTTTGTAATAAGAAAGCCAACCAATATCCCTGTTCAGACAAGTTAATGGTGCCAAATTTATATATGAATTCTAACTCTGTAGAAAGACAACAGAGTCCTGTGGCACTTTTAAAGACTAACACAGACAACAGAGTCCTGTGGCACTTTAGTTTCTCTTTGAAGCTTTGATTTTTAATCAATTTGCTTTAAGTAGTACAATTAACATATCTTCCACGGAATGAGCAGGAAAATTGAACTGTTCCCCTATTGGTTTTTGAACACTGTTATTCCTGATGACAGATGTGTATCCATTTATTCTTTTGCACAGAGACTGTCCTATTAGTCCAATGTATAAGCCAAAGGGGCATTGCTGGCACAAGATGGAATAAATCACATTGGTGGATGAGCAGGTGAATGAGCCCTTGATGAGAGTAGCTGGATTGATTAGGTCCCATGATGATGTCACTTGTGCAGATATGTGGACAAAGTCAGCAATGGCATTTGTTGCAGTGATATGTGCCTGCTTAAAAGTTCCTGTTGTTTGGGCTGTAGTTTCTGGTGAGTATCTGCTTAAGGTTGGGGGGCTGTCTGTAAGTGAAGAGAGGTCTGCCAGCTTCTCCATCAAGTGCTCATTCACCTGCTCATCCAGCAATGTGATATACACCCCCTACTACAGCCCAAAAAAGTCTTTAAATGCAAAAAGCATATAGAGCACCATGGGCTCTGATTGTGCACGTCACACCAGGTTGCCAATCTAGTATATGGTGGGGTGGGTTTGTTTGATTTGGGGTTGGTTTTTTGGGGTTTTTTTTTAATAAAAGCCAAAACCTTAGTCCTCATATATCTTGCCTATATGATGAAAGTTGTAGATTGAAAGCTGTATAAACACCAATTTTAAACTGACCTAGTTATACTGGTGCAAACCTGCAATGTAGTTGCATTTAAAGCAGCTTAGCTTAATTCAGTAAGTTACCAAGGCAAGCTAAATCACATTAAAACCTCCAGATTCAAGACAGAACTCCCTCCAACCTTGGCCAACTCACAGTAGATCAGTCAGCCAGTAGAGTTACTGAGTAGTAGTGATGCTCCTCCCAAATGCTAAGCGTGCTGTCTTCACAGCACTCGTCGCACAGGGTTCTACAAAAGGTGAACTCCAAATACAAGTATTTATGAATAAGCAAATGCCCTCTTGAATTATAGAGTTAATGCCCCAGTGCAGAATATTTCTATATTAAGGATAGGTTTTCCCACAGTGCTCAGCATCAGCTTAACTCGTTTTCAACTGACGTCAATGGTAAAACTCTTCCTGACTTCAATGGGAACCATTAAGTCAACATTAAGTGCTCTGGAAAATCCTAAACTGGTTTCTGAAGCTTTCTAATGGCTCATATAGTGTGTTTTGGCTATTAGGGGCACTCAAAACATAATTCAACAGTGACTGGATAGTTATTTCACATAAAGCTGCAAGTCACCTTCAATTCATGCAGCTGAGGTTTTGGGGCAATCCTCTGCATATTTTAATAACCATCACTGGTAGTAATGTAACAATGTTGTCTGCCTTGTTAGCTCTAGTTTCACTGGAGGGAATAGACTTCAAGGCCAGAAGGGATCACACTGTGATCCTCTAGTCTGACCTTTTGTACAACACAGCTTACAGAACTTCCCCCAAAATAATTTATTTGAAACTAGAGCAGATCTTGAGCAGGGTCTTTGGGCATTAACAAAAATACAAAATTTCCTTGCCTCTTACCCATCAGACACACTCAGGCCATAATAACTTATAAAATCAGTGGCTTCTTCACAGTCTATAAATAATAGCATGTGAACCAAATTATCCAGAGGAAAGACAGTGGATCTCTGAGTGTTCACAGTGTAGGCAATATTGAGACATTTGAGAGCATCTCTGCGTATCTGGAAAAGAAAACCAAATAGCTGTTAAACTTATGAAAGACCTCATAAAATACATATTAGGCAAAACTATCCTTCACACCTAGAAAATTAAGAGGGCACTGTCAATATGAAAATCAGCTTTGAAAAATTATACATTAATATCACTGTCGCAGGGCAGTGGAGAGACCTGGAAAGGGTTAAAGAGGGCCTAGACTGCAGGGGTGTCAAACTCATTTGCTGTGGTGGGCCAGATTTGACTTTTACATTAAGTGTACATACCATAAATCAAAATACTAGGGCACTCTCTCCATTAGGGAGAGAGTGTGGTCCCATGAAGTGCAGTCACAGGCTGGATGAAAGAGATTCTTGCAGCCCATAGGCGGCATGTTTGACATCCCTGGCCTAGAGAAAGCAACCAATCAGGCTGAGGGGCTGCTGGGCCAATCCAGGCCCAGGAGAAAATAGAAAAGCTGGCTGCAGAGCCAGACAAGGGCAGTCTCCTTGAGGTGCTTGAGGGAGTAGGTTCTGCCTGCTCAGGGGCTGTGGGATCAGCACCTGGGGCTGCTCCCTGTGGGCAGCGAGGCTCTGAAGAGGACTGGATCTGAGACCATGAGAAGGAGGCCTACAGAGAGCCCTGAGGAGGGAGAAAGGACTGAGAGTTCCAGGGCTCAGGAGGAGCCAGAGTGAAGCAGGAGAAGAGGTAGCTGAAAGTACGTGGCCCAGGGGGCCTTCTTTCACTGGGGTTCAAGGAGACTCCTAGAGTAAGGCATGTCGGGTCCCTAGGCTGGGTCCTGGGGAAGTAGGCAGGACTGGTTCCCTCCCCACCTCCCCCAGATCTCTGGTGAGCATCTAATGACCAGAGGTGGCCACTGCAACCAAGTGGGCTGCCGGGACTGGACATTCCCCAGAAGCTGGACTGGGGCCCAGCAGGGTTGGGTCATCCTGAAAATGGACTGAAAGACACGGACAGCACCAGACACTGGGGGGTGGAGGAGGGACGCTACTTGAGCTATTCCCCAAATAACATCACCGGGGTGCACACCGAGGGGCCCAGCTGAGAAGTCCATGACAATCGCCTTTAATTATTCAATCTGAAAGAACTGTTTATTTTTCTTTTCATTTTTTACACAAATAAAGAGAATAAACAAGACTCCAAAATAAATAACATCCTGAAAATATGTTCCCTTATTTGATGGGATATAAGAATATCAAATTTTAAAATAGTTATGCACTCATTCTGAAAGCAAATCCTCTATTTTACATGCTTTTCTCTTTTGAATTGTGGTGGAAAAGCATTTTGGTTGTTTTCTTTGTAAGTCTGAGGGTTTTTTTGTTTGTTTGTTTGTTTGTTTTTAAGAGTACAGCAGACAAAAATATTAGGGTTAAATACATATCCATTGCAACAACCCCCTCTACACACTTATTACTAGATACCAGTACAAACACACAATCTCCTTTTTCTTACCTGGTTGAAGTAACAATGTAAAAGACAGGCATTTAGATAGGAAGCTGCTCGCACCAACTTGAAAAACCTTACAAAATTATTGCTGTTTAATGCAGCAAAGGCTTGAACTGCAAACCTAACCTCAACCGAGTTTCGGACAGCAGGACGAAACTGCTGCACTTCTCTGTTGAGACAAGAAAGATGGGAGTATTTTACCTTGACAGTGACACCTATGAATGTATTTTTAAAAATAGCTGCTTTTAAAACACACAATTAAAGACAGTCTTGATGTCTTGACAACATAACTTAAATTAGTAAATTAAATTAATAGCAGTATTTTATTCATGCTCTTATATCAGTTAAATTAGCTTTAATATAGCAGTATTATTGCTATGGCTGGGGAAGCAAATTCATTTAAAAATTCCAAAGGGGTAGCCGTGTTAGTCTATTGTAGAAAGACAACAGAGTCCTGTGGCACTTTTAAAGACTAACAGATTTATTTATCGCATGAGCTTTCGTGGGAGAAAATCTGACGAAAAGTCTGACGAAGTGGGATTTTCTCCCACGAAAGCTCATGCGATAAATAAATCTGTTAGTCTTTAAAAGTGCCACAGGACTCTGTTGTCATTTAAAAATGTATGTTTTTAGGCACTTTCTGAAAAAAGAATCTCCTTCGATTAAAGTTTCATGCTTTCCTCAACCCAAAAGGTGAGTTTTGAATTACATATAACACTTGGGGAAAAAATAAAGGTGGTACTGAAGTACTTAAAGAAATGTAATGTTTTTCAGATGCATTAAAATATATAGCTTTGTTAATTTCAATAATTAGATATTTTAAAAGATCTTTATTTAAATGTTTATATTCAAAGGTTAGTTGTTTGTCTTACATTCTAATAAGTTCCATCCACCCAATTTGGGAGTAGTTTTTAAAAAAAAAAGATTTTCTTTTTACTAAAATAATCTAACAGTTTTTAAAAGACAAACTAGCTGTAGCTTGAAATATGTCTTATAAACAGTCCTTAATGAAAGAAAGTGAAAATTTGAGAGGGCTGGGGTGAAAATGAACAAATATGTTTTATGCAACAGAAAAATAATTTCTGAGCATCTTCACTGAGCAACTGCAGAGTAAGGAAGCCCTGCCCCTTTTGTTTTATCAATACAAATTTCCCAGCTCCATTCTGCACTGCTGTTCTCAGAATGCAGACGGCTTGCATTAGCACATACATAGAATAACCTATCTCTGTTCCTTACCCACAACCAGGGTCTCAAACAGGAGAAAAAACGCAAATTACAAAAACTGCAGGGGCATCAGTTTTACCGTTTCTCTGTAATTTTGTTACATTCTGCCATATCTGGCAATTTCTAAGATTAAATGTAAAAACCTACATTTTTCTTTGGCTAAGTTACAGCCATCATAATATAAATTAACGTGATGCTGCCATGCTAAACTGGACACACAATCCAACTGTTCCTCCGAAAAAGGTCTGAATGTGACCATCACCCCCTACACATTTGCCTCAGTGAAAAGAAAAACAAAATCTAGTGGGAATGATTCAAATACTAAAATGATTAGAGCATAAACAGTTTATTTCTTCTCCTCTCTCTCTAAAAAGTAAGACAACAGAGTCTTGTGGCACTTTTAAAGACTAACAGATTTATTAATCGCATGAGCTTTCGTGGGAGAAAATCCCACTTCGTCAGACGCTTTGAAGATAGGAAAGTTACAGAGTTCCTATCTTCAAAGCGTCTGACGAAGTGGGATTTTCTCCCACG
>ML685946.1:2671935-2702797 GCA_007922175.1 Pelusios castaneus | reverse complement strand
AATGAGCTTTAATGCGCGATAATCTGATCGTGTGTACAAGGCCTCAGATCCCACTGTTTTGTACACATAGTTGGGATTACAATTTCTAACGTGCATTACTTTGCATTTATTGTTATCGAATTTCATCTAGCAGTGTTGTGGTCAATCGCCCAGTTGAGTGGGATCCCTTTATAATTCCTTGTAGTCTCCTTTGGTCTTAACTATCTTGGACAAGTTTGTAACATCTGAAAATGTTGCCACCTCTCTGTTCACACCCTCTTCTAGATCACTTCTGAATGTGTTGAACAGCAGAGATCCCAGTACAGATCCTTAAAAGACATCACTATTTATCTCTCTCCATTGTGAAATCCAACTGTTTATTTCTTCTCTTCATTTCTTATATTTTAACCTGTTACTGATCCGTTAGAGCAGGGGTGTCCAATCTTTTGGTAAGAGGAGCCACATTGCAATTTTTTTCTCACTCAAGAGGTGCAGGGGGAGTGAGCAAATTTTGGATAGATAAGGCACAGAAATTAATCTTATTATTAATTAAAATTAAACAGTCAAAAATAAAAACCATTTACAAACTCAATTTGGGTCTATAAAAGCAGAAACTTACATTTCATACCTAAATACAATTTCCAAATAATATCCATCCTCCCTACAGTAATCTTTATAGAAGTGTCACTTTCACAACTATACGTAAGTTTTCACTAGTTAATAAAACCACATTTTGTGAGAACTTGATAAAAGCTTCCTTTTATTTTTCTTCAGGAAGCATCAATGTGTACAGGTGACAAGGAGGCATGGCAGGGCAAGGATGGCCATATGGGGTGGCAGGGGAGAGCATGGGGAACATGGCAGAGCAAGGGTGTGGACATGTGGGGTGGCAGTGGAGTGTGGCAGAGCAAGGGTGGCAGGGGAGAACACGGAGAGTGTGGCAAAGGAGAGGTAGCAGGGGAGCAGGGCAAGGGAGGGGTAGGGTGGCTGGGAGGAGCATGGGGAGCAGGGCAGAGCAGGAGTGGCAAAGAAGCATGGGGAGCAGCATGGCGGGACCTCCACCGTTTCCCTCCCCCAGCCCCCTCCCCCAGCCCCCTCCCCCAGCCCACATCCCAGTCCCCAGCTCTGCACCAGACTGACTGCCAATCCCCTTCCCTCCTGGCCCCTCACCTCACCAGTCCAATCACCTTCCTACCCTCCCAACCTCCTTCCCCCTTCCTGGCCCCACATCTCGCCCAGTCCCCAGGCCCCTTCCCCACCCCTTTCTGGCCAGGCACCTTGCTGCCCGCCAATCACCTTCCCCCTCCCAGCCGCACACCTCCCCTGGTCCCATTCACCTTCCCTACTCCCAACTTTTTCCCCCTACGGCTCCGCACAACCCCCAGACCCAGTTCCAATCATCTTCCTCCCTTCCCAGCTCTCTTCCCCTGCTGGCCCTGCACCTGGCCATCCAGATCACTTTTCCCTCCCAGCTCCACACCTCCCCGGTTCTGATCGGCTTCTCCTCTTCCCTCCCAGCCTCCTTACCCCTCTCCTTGCTAGGCACCTTGCTGCCTGCCGATCACCTTACCCATCCCAGCTCTACACCTCCCCTGGTCCCGATCACCTTCTCTGTTTCCAGCCCCTTTCCCCTCCGGCTCCGCACATCTCCTGGTCCGAGACATCGTCGCCTTTCCCTTTCCCCTTCCGGCCCCACACTCGGGTCTGATCGCTTTCCCCCTTCCCAGTCGTTTTCCCTTCCTGGCTCTGCAGCACAGAGGACCTGATCTTCCTCCTCCTTCCCACCCCCACCCTGGCTGGAGCTCTCTAACTGTCAGAATCCAGCCAGCTCTTCTACCCTGGACCATGTAGTCAGCTGTGCTGGACATTTTAAAATACCCTGGGGCCCCAGCTTCCAGGCAGCACCGCAGACCAGATAAGAACCCTTGGCGGGCCGGAGTCCGACCCGCAGGCCGTACATTGGACAAGCGTGTGTTAGAGGACCATCCCTCTTATTCATGCTTGCTTACTCTGCTTAAAAGCCTTAGTGAGGGACCATGTCAAAGGCTTTCTGAAAGATCAAGTACATTATACACATAGGATTATCCTTTTTCACATGCTTGATGACACTCTTAGAAAGTTCTAATAGATTGGTGAAGCATGATTTACCTTTACAAAACCCATATTGACTTTTCCCCAACAAATCATTTTCATCTGCGTCTCTCATGTTTCTGTTCTTTATTATACTTTCAATCAATGTGCCTGGTTCTGAAGTTGGACTTGTTGGCCTGTGACTGCCAGGATCACCTCAGGAGCCTTTTTAAAACGTAAGAGTTACATTAACTACCCTCTAGTAATCTCGTACAGAGGCTGATTTAAGTCATAGGTTATATACTACATATATTAGTTCTGCAATTTCATATTTGAGTTTCTTCAGAACATTTGAGACTAGCATCTGGTCCAAGGGACTTTTTAGTGTTTAATTTATCGATTAGCTCCAAAAAATCTCTTCTATTGACACCTCAATCTGGGACAGATCTGCCCCTTAAAAAGAACTGCTTGGGTATGAGAATTGTCCCAATATTTTCTGCAATGAAGACCAATAAAAAGAATAAATTTAGCTTCTCTGTAACAGGCTTCTCTTCTTCAAGTGCTCCATTAGCATCTTGATCCTCCAACAGCCCAACTGACTGTTTGACAGGCTTCCTGCTCCTGATGTATTTCAAAGTATTTTAGTTAGTTTTTGTGTCCTTGATATGTTCAAATTCTTTCTGAGTCTGCTTTCTTAGATACTTGTCTTGCGAAAGTTTATGCATCTTTCTATTTTCCTCACTAGGATTTGACTTCCAACTTTTAAAATACGACTTTTTGACTCAAACTGCCTCTTTTACTCCCCTGCTTAAGCCTTAGCCATTGTGTCATGTTTTGGTCCTCTTACTTTTTTGATTTTGGTATACATTTAATCTGAGCCTCTATTATGTTGTTTGTAAATAGTCTCCCTACAGTTTTCAGGCACATCACCCTTGTCATTGTTCCTTTTCATTTCTATTTAAATAGCTTCCTCATTTTTGGGTAGTTCTCCTTTCTGAAGTTAAATGCTACTGTGTTGGGTTTTTTTTACATTTGTCCCCGTAAAATGATATTAAACTTAATTAGTTTATGGTCACTATTACTGAGATGTTCAGCTACATTCACCTCCTGGACCAGAATTGGTGCTCCACTTAGGACAAAAAAGAATTGCCTCTCCCTTTGTGGGTTCCAGGACAAGCTGCTCTAAGAACCAGTCATGTATGGTGTCAAGAAATTTTATTTCTGTATCCCTTTCTGAGATGGCATGTACCCTGTCAGTATGAGAATAGTTGAAATTCCCACTATTATTGCATTTTCTGTGTTTGCAGCCTCTCTCGCCTTCCTAAGCATTTGATAATCACTGGTCAGGAACTCAGTAATATATTCCTACTGCTATACTGTTATTGTTCAGATATGGAATATCTATCCCTAAAGATTTTATGGTACAGCTTGATTCATTTCAGATATTTACTTTATTTGAATCTATGCTTTCTTTAATATATAGGGCCCCTCCCTTACCAGCCTGCCCTACTCTCATTTCTAATACTTTATATCCTGGTGTTACCATATCCCATTGATTATCTTGATTCCACCAAGTTTCCATAAAGCCTATTAAATCAATATCTCCTAGGCACTCCAGTTCACCCATCTTAGTATTTAGACTTCTGGTATTTGTATAAGGAGTCCTCTGGCACTTTTAAAGAATATTTATTTATTTATGACATGCGTTTTTGTGGGCAGAATCCCACTTCATCAGACACATGAAATGATAACCCTCAAAAACTAATAGACAGGGATTAACATAAGTGGTACGCAGGTATGAATGTGCAGTTAACATTTAAAAAAGCAGACTGGAAACTTTCCCCAACAGCACAGATGTATACAAACTCAGAGAGCATAGACTGTACCTGGGCCCACCCCCTCCCAACCATGCCACAGATAGTCTCTGGATAAATTGGTTTGGTGCCTGTTTTACGTGAGTTGGCTTCTCTCCCCCCCCTCCCCCAAAGGGGAATTAGTGGATGGTTCCCTCTTCATAGTGAAATGACTGCTTTGTTCTGCGCAGCTAGATTCTTCTCTCCCTTTCACTGTAAAAGAAGTGGTTTCTCCCAGCACTATGAGCTCTTAGCTCACCTCACTGTGCCTGGTGAGCTTCACAGACTGGGGCTTTCGGGGGAGGGGGCGCAAAACAAGGTCCTCTCCCCTAGCTGGGAGGGTTGACTGATGAGACCCCCATTTCTGTCTCCTCCAAAGCTGAGTAGCTGAGCCCTGGCTCTGTCCACTCAGCCCCTGTTCTCCATGTTCCCTCACGGGGGCAGTTGGACACACACTGCTGGCTGGGCTAGCCAAGCCTGGCTGGCCCAGGGATGCCCTGCTGCAGCGCAGCAGCCACTCAACAAAATCCTTGGGGATGGCGGGAAACTGCAAAAAACCTCCCGCTCCCAGCTCCCATCCTTTCACCATTCTACCAAGTAATAAATAAATGAACCCTGAAAAAACAAAAACAGTGGTCCCTACGCCCACCCAGCTCTTTTCCTCCAGGTTTCCACCCTACCCCCATGCTACCAAAACAATAAAAAAGTACAACAGAGCAAGAAAGTGTGGGGGGGGGGGGGAGTGAAAAAACAAGTGCAAATGTGCAAAAAACTGTCTCCCTGCTCCATCCTAGCATGTGGGCTAGATGAAGGTGATGGCTGATATCTGAGTACCAAACTATTTCTGCTGGCACTCAATTGAGAACCTGATCTGAAAAATTATGTTAACCCCCGCTAATAGGGGAACACTTCAACTTCCCTGCACATTCTGTGAAAGACATGAAAGTTACAGTGCTTCAACAGAAAAACTTCAAATCAAAGCTTCAAAGGGAAACTGCAGTTAGAATTCATATGCAAATTTGACAGCATTAGCCCAAAGATATGGGCTGGTTTAGTGACTTCAAACAGTGATTCTTCCCCCTTTTAACTTTCCCACCTTCTAATCTGTTATTCCAGACAGTTCGAATCCGAACAACTTACTTGGTTTGCTGAAATAATTCTGAATTGACCTTGTGACTTACCCTTCTCTGTATTTATACTTCCCCTTTCATACTGTACCCTCCATTTCATGCGTCTGATGAAGTGGGATTCTGCCCATGAAGGCTCATGCGATACATAAATTTGTTAGTCTTTAGAAGTGTCACAGGATTCCTTGTTTGTTTTGCTGAACTAAACTAACAGGTATGGTATTTGTCTATTTCACCAGTTGTCCACCAACTGTCATTTCCACACTGCAGGCAGGGCCATACCCTACTGACCTGATGGTATTTCATTTATTCATATAAAGGCTCTTGTGTGGTCTCCCCTCATGATAATGGAAAACTCTCACAATACTCCTGTGTGGTTGGGCACTGCTATTACCTCTGTTTTAAAGAAACTAAGTGACTTGCAGAAGGTGTCACAAGGAGTCTGTGATGGAAACAGGAACAGAACTTTCATCTCCCTAGCCCCAGTCTAATACATTAACCACAAAACAGCTTTCCTTCCAAAATAGTCAGAGTGGCTTCAGAGACAGCTACAGCATGACTCCTTCTTGCCTGAAGAGGCGGCTTTGTTGCTGACACAGAAAGTAACAAGAGTTTTGAGAAAGGAAGAGTTCAGCCCAAATTCAGCAGGATGTCTTGTCAAGTACACCAGGAAAAAGTAGCATTCATCCGAGAATGAAATGCGTACAAAAGCCCATGCTCTGTTTTGGGAGACAAACAGGCACACAGATGTATTTTGGTCAGATTCATTGGCACGAATGAGTTCTTGCTTACTCCCAATATCAGAATCTTTTACAACCATAGACAAGAGAACGCTGCTGTATTTGGACAATCATATAAGATTATATAAAAACAAATGCACAAATATAAAATGGAGGATGACTGGATTGGCAGCAGCACTGTTGAAAAGGATCCGGGAGTTGTGGTGGATCATAACCTCAGCATGAGTCAGCAATACAAAGCCGTTGCCCCCCCCCAAAAAGCAAATGCAATCTCAGGTTGCATTAGAAGAGGCATAGCATGCAAGTTATAGGAGATGATAGTATTGCTCTACTCAATGCTGGTTAGGCTTCAGATGCAGAAAAGTGTCCAGTTTTGATCACCGATATATAGAAAGATATAGAGAAGCCAGAAAGGATCCAGAGGAGAATGCAGGCCATATGAGCAAAGTCTGAAGAACTGAGTATGTTTAATTTGGAAAAGAGTAGACTAAAGGAGACATGATAGTTGTTTTCAAATATGTGAAAGGTTGCCATAAAAACATGGAGAAAACTTGCTCTTTCTTGCCACAGAGGGTAGGGCAAGAGGCAATGAGTTCAAACTACAGTATACTGGATTTATATTAAATCTCTGGAAAAATTCCCTAACTGTAAAAACAGTAGGCCCATGGAACAGACTTTCTATGGAGTTTGTAGAAACTCCTTCACTGGAGGTTTTTATAAAAGGAGGATGGTTAGCCATCTGTCTTGGACAGTTTAGACACAACAAATCCTGCATCTTGGCAAGATGATCCAGACAATCCCTTCTAATCATTCTATAATTGTTGCAATAACCAATATCCATTTAAAAGAGACTTTCCCCCTTATAAACAGGGGAATTTTATATACTTTTACTACAGCCTTAGAAAGGGTGTTCACTGTCTGTGGGTCTACAACAGGTCTTGACAAAATTGGATCCCAGCTAGGTGCCAGCAGTTTTATTTTTGGTCGCCAGAGGATGCTCCTCTGCAGCATTTCCACAGTGAAGCTAGGTGCCAGGCTACAAACCCTGGTCGCCATAGTGACCTGGCGCCTGGGTTTTGTCAAGCACTGGTGTACAAATAAACATGGGGTTTCCTTGTTTAAAAAAAAAAAACCAAAAACCACAAAACAAGCCAGTTCATATTGAAGTTCTGGGGGTCATTGGTCCTGGAATTTTTCATCAGAATTAAAGAAACAGTTACTTACCTGTAACTAATGTTCTTTGAGATGTGTTGCTCCTGGCCATTCCATGATAGGTGGGCACACGCCGCGTGCACGGATCGCTGGAATTTTTTCCCTAGAGCCCCCATAGGGTCAGCTGTGGCGCCCCTTGGAGTGGCACCCTCATGGCACTTTACATAAGGAGCAGCCGGCCCTCTTCTCCCCAGTTCCTTCTTACCCCAATTCCGAAGCGGGGTAGGTTGGGGGGGAAGTGGAATGGCCAGGAGCAACACATCTCGAAGAACACTAGTTACAGGTAAGTAACTGTTTCTTCTTCTTCTTCTTCTTCTTCTTCATGTGATTGCCCCTGTCCATTCCACGAGAGGTGAATTACCAGACTTATATCAGGCGGAGGGTCGGAATCACAATCTTGTGGACTGCAGAACGGCTCTCCCAACCGCCGCGTCATCCCTCGACTGTTGGGTGATCATGTAATGTGCCGCAAAGGTGTGGACTGAGGACAATGTGGCCACTCTGCATATGTCTACTATCAGTACGTGGGTGAAAAAGGCCGCCGATGATGCCTGCACTCTCGGCGAATGCGCCTTAATCGCTGGCGGGTGACCCTTCGCCAGACTATAACACTTCCTGATGCATTACAAAACCGAGGAAGAAAGACGTTGCACGGATATTGGTTCGCCTTTCATCCCATCCGCTACTGCTACAAACAATTGAGGGATCTTGAGGAAAGGCTTCGTCCTATCAAGGTAGAACGCCAGGGCCCTACGAACGTCCAGAGTATGTAGTATGCATTCCCTGTCTGATGAATGTGGCTTAGGATAAAATACTGATAAGAAAATGTCTTGATTTGTATGGAACTGCGAGACCACCTTGGGCCTAAACGCTGGGTTAGGGTGTAGCTGCACCTTGTCTTTAAAAAAGATGGTGTAAGGCGGTTCTGACGTTAGGGCTCATAACTCAGACACTCACCTGGCTGAAGTGATGGCTACTAGGAAGGCAATCTTCCAAGACACATACAGCAATGAGCAGGATGCCAAAGACTCGAAAGGAGGTCCAGTGAGTCTCGCGAGCACTAAACTTAAGTCCCACTGAGCCACCGGGGGGGCACACCAATGGAAACATTTTGTCCATCCCTTTTAGGAAATGTTTGACCACAGGGGCTGAGAAGACCGGCACACAGTACAGCCCTTTGTGGAAAGCCAAAATGGCCACTAGATGAACCTTCACCAAAGAGGTCGCGAGCCCCTGCATTTTCAGGTGCCAGAGGTAGTCCAGGATACTGGGAATCGGGGCTGACCTGGGGTCGAGCCCCTTCCCCAATGCCTAAGCTACAAACCTTGTCCATTTAGCTCTATAAGTTGCTCTGGTGGAGGGTTTTCTACTACTAAGAAGGACCTCTCTCACTGCCTCTGAACACTCCAACTCTCCCGGTGTTAGCCATGGAGGTTCCAGGCCTTGAGATTAAGCGAACTGAGGTTCGGATGTAGAAGCCGTCCCCCGTCCTGAGATAGGAGGTCTGGCGTGAGAGGGACAGCTGCTCCTTATATAGAGCACCATGAGGGCGCCACTCCAGGGGAGCCGCAGCCAACCCTCCGGGGACTGTAGGGGAAAAAAGTCCAGCGATCTGTGCACGCGGCGCACGCACACCTATCATGGAATGGACAGGAGCAATCACTCGAAGAAGAACCAGAGATATACTGCACAGTATTGACAGCTATACTGATGATTCAATGACAGCAAATAATCACAACAGCAACAGGCAGTACATAAGGGCTGGTACCTTGTCAGTCCCGGGGACCACTTCAAAGATACTGAGCTGGTTCCTTGTTTCTCTCATGTAGCGTTCTTTTTCGGGACACATGTCTGGGCAGGTTCCAACAAATGTTTTAGCTTTGCCTAGATCAGTCCTTTTTACTCGAGCTAAACAGGTGTTAAACAAAAACAGCTGGTAAGTGTCCTGCCTCTTCATTTCCAAATGATGTACACCACCTAGGTATAATTAAATCAGACTACACCCCTCAGTATGCCACATGTCAGTGGGAAACCAAACATCCCCTTATTACTAAGGGAGTGCTGACAGTGTACTGTACTGTACAAATGTAGAAGGTAACATGGTCATTTCTTGAGGAGCATACAGTCTATAAAGATTAGGCGCAAACAGGGGGTGATCTAGCAGTGGATTCTTCTTTTTCAGTGATTTTGCATTTCTCACTCTGCCTGGCCTGACAGGGCAGTGAACATCCATATGCTTACTATAAAAAGCAAGAGTTTGTTAAACTGAAAGAGGCAGGGTCAGATTTGGACAGGTGGGGGGAAAAGGGTAGGAATACTCTAAAATAGTAGTTCTTGCTTACAAAATCTGACATAAAAATACAGAAGCATCACAGCACACTACTGCTTTCTCATTTTTACCATATAATAAAATCGACTAGATATGCACTTACATTTCAGTGTACACAGAGCTGTATAAACAAGTCATTGTATGAAATTTTAGTTTGTACTGACTTCACTAGTGCATTATATGTAAGAACCACTAGTCTAGAGACAATCTTAGGGCAGATGGATGTTTTTTATATGATGAGCTGAGTAACGGGTCATATTCAAATAAACATTAGGTTGCAGAGCTGACACAATATAGAGATGAATGGCAGTTCATTCTTAGGACTAAATTACGCATCTTTGCCCCATGCAAAGACAGGAAAAGGGAAAAAGAATCTACATGTGTAAGAAACTGATGAGTTGTCACTATGCCTCAGAGCTGTGGTAGCAGGAAACAAGGTTTTAGAGCCAAGCATATAGTAAGTAAGGGATCTACTGACCTACCTCCATTCCTGTAATTTTGCTATGCCACCATATCCCTTGTCCTTGCAGAATCCACTTAAATGACACACCCCTTTCTCAAGTTTCACTGTATATAAAGGCTTCAGCAACATAGGCATTTGGACCAAAGAGCTATGTCTGCACTCAATATTACAACAATCCACTTTCAGAAGGATATCCTTAACTCAGGGCTCGACAAACCCCACACACCAAGCAACCAGAATTTGGTGCTTGGTGCCCAGCTCTGTACAGTGGAGGAATGCCTTCTGGTGTCCAAAAATAAAATTACAGACATCTCACTGGGTGGTTGGGGGATTCAATGGCATTTCAACCATAGGGTAGCTGACACCTTCCTTTGAAGCTAGGCGCCAGCTTTGTCAGCCCATGCTTTAACTGAAAGCATGAAGATTGTTTCTTTCCTTAAATTCACAGATCTTGCAAAAACTAATGGAGTTACCATAAAGATGCTGGTACTGTATAACCCAGGGGTCGGCAACCCAAAAGATAAGAGCCATTTTAAATAATTCCTTCAATAGCCAACTGTTTTGAGAGCTTCAATGGGTGTAGCCTCCTGGTTGCGGGGGTGGGGAGGTGGTGGCAGGGGGGAGCTGGGCCAGGGCACCTGCCACAGGGTCCCCTAGCACAGTCTTTCTCAACCTTTTAGGTAGCAAGTCCCCCCAACTTCTGAAAATTTTAATAGGTATCCCAAAGCACCCAAATAAGTACCTCCAAAGCCTGCAGCTGCCTCTGAGCTCCCAGCTGGGAGCTAGGACCCGGGGAAGCAGGTGGCTGCCATGCGTACCCCCAACCTGTTTCTGGTGTACCATCAGTGGTAGGCATACCACAGGTTGAGAAACACTGCCCTAATGCGAGGGAGGGAGCCCAGAACCAAGAGCAGGCCCCTCACAGGGTCCCCCGGTGGCAGGGGGAGCCCAGAGCCTGGCACGGGCCACCCAAAATGTCCCTTGTGGCAGGAGGCCTGGAGCCCAGAGCCACAAGGGGGGCAGCTAAAGAGTCACGTGTCTCTGGAGCCACAGGTTGCAGACCCCTGGCATCACACAAGTCCTATAGTGAAACAAGTTTTATATGAAACTATTAATGTAGCCTCTACACAACTCAACCATTCTCAAACTATGGAGCAAGCCTCCCAAGGGAAACACAGGGATGTGTCAAGGGAGGCATGAGCTGCATACTTTTTTTTTCTGGCGGAGGGGAGGGCAAGAACCCTGGGATGAGGCTGTGTACAACTGGGATGCAGGGATAAAGAGGACAGCCAGAGTCTAACCACGCTGGGGCTGACAGCTGGAGCCCCGCTACCCAGGCTCTTCTTCCCCCATCTTCCCAATCCCAGACCTGGAGGCAGCCCAAGATTAGATTCTCCTCCCTGGATGTGGCAGAGCTCTGGCTGTCAGCCCTGGGATGGCAGCAGCAGTACAGAAGAGTGGAATAGCACTTTTCACATTGCCTCCCTTATTTCTGTGTTGCTGCTGGTGCACACTGCCTCCTTTCTCCCTTACAAGCTGGGGGATGGTTCAAGTAGTGGAGTGGGTGTCAATGACTACAGACATAAAAAACGGGGGCCCAATAAAGTAAGTCTGAGAACCAGTGCTCTAGAAGGGGAATCCCTCAAATCCTTCTAAGCTTTTAAGAACAAAGTCTCTTACGATTTCTAATCTGTGTAATGCATATCCTTACTCCTGCAGTGCACTCCAACCCTGTGGCTGCACTCAGAAGGTAGCACCCCATACAATTCTGTGTTTTGAAAAATTACTATAATATCCTCAAATAATGCCCCTTTTATATAATGTGTCAATAAACTATGCAAAACCACTCTTTTCACAGAGATACATAATCTGATACTTACTCTTCACAACAGATTTGTATGTGCAATAAGGCAGTACAGAATGTTCTAAGTTTCTCTAAACAGATCAGTTCCCTGACAGGCAGAGAAAACCATGCTATTTTATTGGCTGTTCTATTCAGATTCTTACACTGCTCACATCACCATGGTATCTGAACATGCAGAGTCTAATCTCCTTGGTTTCATAGGCAGACACTGTACTCATTTACCTCTGATCTGAGAGTCCTTTTCCAGCAGAAAATAGCTTTGGAATAATGTAAGTAGCTTCCATAATAATTTATTGCCTAGTTTCTGACTAGTAAATGATCAAGAGAGACTATATTGATCTCATCAATTAGGATCTAGCTAAAATTACGAATGGTAAAAACTCTAAAAAATTATAAAATAATATTCTTACCTTTAAGAAGTGCTATGTCATTTTGATCATAGACTGGTTTTATTAAATCAACAAAATAAATGAAAAATAAAGTTAAAAATTTACCCTCTTGGGATCTGAGCTCAAATATTTTATTGTCATTTCTAGATTTTCAGTGTCTTGTTTTAAACTTGAGTTGTCAAGACTGAAAAATGGGAAGGCAGATCAAGCCACTGGCAGGTCCCATGACGGATCAAACCACTGATCCAATGGGTCCTATCTCTGGTAGTGGCCAATGCTCGATGCCACAGAAAAAGGCTACACATTATCAGAGAAAGAATTCTTTCCTATTTCCTACAACAATCAGTGTTAAATTTGATTATCCTCATTCACACATGCGTAATTACAAATGTTACCTTGTCGCATGATTTTATCCCTTTGGTCCAGAAGGCGATATTTGTCTTCAGAAGTCTCTGCTACTGAGCCGATCAAGTTGTTGAGAGAGGATGCTGATGCTGCCAAACTCTCAGAGTTTTGCCCTTCAGACCCAGAATCGAATGGGTCTGCTTCAAATTGCAGCGACTTTGTAAAAGCAGATTTTTTAGCTGGAGAACTAGAAATAAACAACAGATGTGATCAATGATACACTAGCGTACACTATGAGAATTAGACGGCGTGCAAGCCAAAGAGAATATAGGTTTGCCTGGATTTCTACTCTTAGATACATCTCATCTTGTTGTCAAAAACTATGAGGAAATGTGACACTGTCATCAATTTCTGCACATTACAGTTGTGATTGTCAATGTAATCTTGAGGATTTAGACAACTCATTACACTAAACACATAATATTAAGTGAAGATTTTTTGTTGTCGTCCCCCTCCCCTCCGCCCCCTGCCATCACCCCTTTTTTTAAAGTATAAGTCAAGGACAGGTCACAGACAGTGAACAACAATTTAAGGGAGCATGTGACCTTTCTGTAATTTTTACTCAAAAAACCAGAAGAGGGGAAGGTTAAGGGCGGAAGCTACAGGAACACACACCGGCTGCAGCTGGAGTTGCAGCTGCCATGGCTGAAGCCAAAGAAGTTACTGAGGTCTGACAAAGTTATGGAATCTAACTCCTGTGACTGAATTATATCCTGAGGCATAATCAATTTCAAGGACATTATGGAGCTAAATCCCCTAGACCAGTGATTCCCAACCTTTTTGGCAGGAGGGCCACAAATATAATTTTTAGAACCCTGTGGGGCCACCAGTATATTTAATTAAATTTACATTAAAAATTAAATTAATTAATTTCAAATTAAATTAAATTTTAATTAAAAGCAATTAATTTAATTTAAATAAAATTTTAATTAATTAGACTAGTGGCCCTTCGGGGTTGTAAAAATAATATTTGTGGCCCTCGAGCCAAAAAGATTTTTTTAAAATTTGAACAAACATTGAGAGGTTTTTTGTTTTGTTTTGTTTTTAAGGGGAGGGAGGGGACGGATGCCCCTGAACAGGGCCAGTTTGCGGGAGGGAGTGTGGGCCCCAGCAACAGCGCGGCCCACGCTCCCGCCCCCGGCATGCCGCACTACCCGCGGCCACCCCCAGAAGCCAGCACGCCATAAAGCCACGCTGGTCCCGCTCCCACCCCCAGCTGGGTGCTGTGCCAGTCCGCGTCCCATCCCCAGCCGCGCAGGCCCATGGCCCCACCTGCAGCCCCTGGAGCTCTGGCCGGGACCGGAAGGGAGGCATGCGGCCGGGCTCCCAGCTGCACACTGGGACCGGGCAGCTGTGGCCCAGCTCCCAGCCAGTGGCCCGGGCAGCATGAGCCATTTTAAAAAGCCCCGCAGGGCACTTTTGGCCTGCAGGTCAGGGGTTGAGAACTCCTGCCCTAGACATCTCTGGAAAAAAAACCCTCAAAATATATGAATCCATTTCATATTTCCATTTTATTATAATTTAGATAGCCATTGAACAGAATTTTTGCAGCAGTTTTATATTACTACACCATATAGTGGTCTAGCTTAACCTGCTCATGACAAATCTTTTTGTATAATACTGAAGCACTAGAGTGTTTGGCAAGTCAAATTGCTGGACAGCCTAGTCAGTCTTGAACAGATGGTATCTTACATGTTGGAATGCTGCCCAAAAACCACAAATTATTCCATTCTGATTGTACTCCACACCAAGATAAATATATTAAGAGACTATGAAGGGCCCAATCCCACAAGCATTTTATAAGAGCGTGATACCCAGTATGTGAAATCAACATCTCACTATTCACCAGGGGTTAAAGTAGGCCAGAATGCATCACAACACCGTTCCAGGGCCCATAAATTTGAGGGGCCAGTGTTCCAGGGCCCCTAAAAATAGAAAAAGCAGGTGGAACACACCTGGCCCGGGAGCTGCAGCCAGCCTGGGCTGCTCCTTCATGGAGAAACAGCTTCAGGCTAAGTCCGTTGGGAACTGCCTCCTGGGTCCTAGTGCTGGGCTTGTTCCCTCTCTGTGTGTGCTGGGCTGCCCAGCCTATATAGAAATGATATTCTTCCACCACTAGGACCCAGGAGGGAGCATTTAACTGCAGCACAGCACTGGAGCCTCTGCAGAAAAGGAAAGCGAGGGAAACTACGTGGGTCGGATCCAGGGGACCCCTCAACATCCACACTCGTACCCTGCCATGGACTGTGAAGGGCCAACTCCTTCCCTCCCCTCCCCTCCTCAAGCGAGGGGGGATGAGGCTACCCAGCTGCAGCAGGGGGCAGTAAGTGATGGGGATGCTAGACCAAGCCAGCCCTTCAAGGGGGTAGGGGCATGCAGAGGGGGCAGCATGTGAGACCAGGATGAGGGTGGGGGGACGAAGGGGGCAGTATGTAAGGTTGGGATGGGGATAGGGAGTGCAGGGGGCAGTGTGAGAACAGAATCGGGGGGAGGGGGGCAGTGTGTGAGGCCAGGATCAGGGACAGCAGGGTGGCGGAGGCAGAGTGTGAGGCCAGGATTGAGGTCAGGGAGGTGCAGAGGGGTGGAGGTGGCAGCATGAAGCCAGGACTGGGGCCAGTATTTTTATGGAGCGATAACCGATGTATATGGTACTGAAAAGTGGTTGGAAATGCCTACCCGGGCTGGGTCCCGCACATGCATGAAGGGGGCCCAGACAATATGGGAAGGGGGCCCAAAGATTAGGAGGGTTCCAGGGCCCACCAAATTATACTTTAACCACTGCTATTCACCAATGCCATGTCCTGTACAAGGTAATCCTTGTTTGGTATTATTTTAGAAATCCTGATCTGTTGATCATTACTATCTTGTTGGATTGTATGTGCTATCATTGTATGTGAAGTTATGAAGCACCGTTAATGTGCTATTAGAACATGTTGGCAGGTGGGCAACTCCCACAGAGACCCTTTCAGGTAGAACAAGGGAGTGACCAGGAAGCATTCATGACTCTCTCTCACCCACTCAATAATAGATTACACTAACAGAAATGGTTCACAATGAGCGCTTCACAGCAGGAAGCAGATTTGCAATGGGGCTTCACTGGCCAATGAGGACAACCCCAAAGGTCACAAGCCCAATTGTTTCAACAAGCTGGAACAGACTGTAAAAGGGGGAGCATGACATCAACACTTGGGTTTTCTCTCCCCCAAGCTCAACACCTGAAGGAGTCTCTGAATGGATGACAAAGAACTCTAAGCTGGGGTAGGGATCCCAGCAGGGAAAGAAGTCAATCTGCATTAATATAGCTATAGGAATTTACGAGAAATTGAAATGACACTGCTAGGAATAAATGGGCCCTTTCTTTTTTATTTCTTATCTACTCAAAATGATTGGTGTTCCTAGAGATATATTCTGATAGAGATTTTTCCATGACAAGGATTTCCTACCAGCCAGACTCCGAGAGAAATGAACATACCTTTTACTAGGAAGGCTGTTACTAGTAGAGGGTCTTATCAAAGATTTGCGAAGAGGGGAATGCTGATAGCTTTGCTGTTCATTGCTTTGTCTCCCTTCATCTTCATCTGCCGCCTTCTCCTTGGATGAAAATTCTCCCTTACCATGACCTGAATAATATACCAAATGAGGTCAGATACTTGCCAAATCATACAACTGACATTTTTAAATTTACTTCCTGAAAAAATATTTCTAACTTATTTTAATTTTACTTCCTTGATTTTAGAAGTCACAATCACATGCATTTACATGGCGTTTGCAAGAAAGGATATGTCATGAACAAATCCAATTCTACAGTGAAGGACAATGAAGTTTATTGGTTCTGTTGCAAACTGCCAGGATGACACATTACAATCCATAGTATTAGGCAATTAACTATGAAACAACAAGAGGGTTATTTATAGAGCGCTGCAAATCCACGGGTATCCGCTTCAGATCTGCAGGTAATTGCATCTGCGGGTATGGATATCCGCAGCGCCATTGTTTCGGATTGGCCGCGGCTGCGGATTCTATTTTTATGATCGATCCCTGCAGCTGCTTCTACGATCTGCGTGATCAGCAGCACACAGGGGAACGAGGAAGCACTCCAGCCAATCCCAGTTGAGCTCTGATTGGTGGTCTGCCAGCGAATCAGAGTCTCAGTAACAACAGGCTGGGGTTTGGAGAGACAATAGTCACTGTCAATCAGTCAGCATGCTGGCCTTCGATTGGTTCATTTCCCATGCCTTCCCTGCCAACTTCTTCATCTTCTTGTTTGTGGTTTGCATGCCATGCTGTCAATCAGAAATTTCATTGGTGGCCAAGGAAATCTGATTGACAGCACAGCATGTAAATCGCAAACAAGAAAAGGAAAAAATGGGTGGGACCCCTGTGGCGAATGAGCCAATCAAATGCTGACTGATAGCCCAACCTTGGTTGCGGGTGCGGTTCCAGATCCACATAAAACATGGCATGTGGATTGCGGATCAGATAAAGACTGACATTGGGCAGGTGTGGTGCGATTCCGGATCCACATTTTTGTATCCACACAGGGCTCTAGTTATTTAGCAGTAGCTGTAATTGTTTGGCAGATTGCTAGCAAATGAAAAGTCTGATTATCTCAGTTTTCGATTTTCCAAATTTTTGATGTCTCCTACATCAGAAATTTATATAGATACGACTCTTTTCTTAAAGTTTGATTATCCGGGTGTTCTGAATGTCTTCCAGGATATTTGGATAAATAGGTTTAGCCATACAGATTAACTCTGACAAAGGCCCATGTGTCCTCTGAATTTAAATCAGAACTCTGTGGAAAGTTGGGGCCACTTGCAGGCTCTTTGGCAGCAGCGCACATTTGACATAGTAGCTAAGCTGTTTTGCTAAAATGATCAGAAGTGAAATAGTTTAAGGATGTTGCCATTTTCCTATTCAGGCTCCTAAGTTAATGTAATAATGAGATGAGAGTGGGCAGTAAATGGTCTCAAAGCTCTTGCTTCAGACTGTTTTCAATGTGAGGAAGACAACACTGAAGCAGTTTACATTTGTTTTTTGTGGGGAAGTTTAGGGCTGTGGAATGATAAGGCCATGCTTTTGGTACTCGTGTCTGCCTAAGAAGAATACCATATAGTGATACTCAGATCATGAGAGTATGTTTTCTTCCAAAGGAAAGTTAATATGGGAGGTATATTTCCAAACTATACAATCATCTGGGAGAGCTGTCCATTACTACTTATGTCTGACAGACCTCTACAAATGTATTACATTTAAACACTTATTTTAACAGGTATATACACTGAAATAGAAAGACATAACTACCTAGCCAAAGACATGAGGAAAGGAAGGATAGGAAAGAAACTGAAGAAATCAGCACCATGGCTCCTCATGTAATCTTACATCAAATGTTAATTCAACAAGTAGACCTGCCCCAGAACTCAGTTTTCCAGATTGTTCCTAATTTGCTAGAAAACTAAGAGAAAACAGCATCTTTTTTTTTATGCAGATAGAGATAGGTCTCAAATTAAACTTTTTCCCAACAATCTAAAAAGTTTATTCTGCAATATTAGGCTCTAGCTACTCCTAAAACTATAGTGTTAGGAACATTCGCTACAGCTAGTGCCTAATCAGCTGGTTATCCATGAATGCTTTATAAAAGGATTATACTTTTTAAGTGGGACAGTCAAATTCAAGATCTACATTTAATCCCTAAGGCAAAAAAAAAAAAAAAAAAAAAAAGTGAAGTAAGAGGACCCCAGATTAGATATATAATAGGTCCTTGGATGAAAACTACTCACGTCATCATCATCATCTTATGAACAATATTTGATTTTAAAAAGCTGAGGGTTAGCAGACTCTACAAGAATTGCTTTATTTTTGGATTTTTACTCAAAGTACACTGATCATATTTTCTTAAAAACTGACTGTGGAGATCAGATTCTATACATAATCACAGCCTTTGTGTTTGGCACCCATCACAAAGACAGAAATAACCATAGAAAGAAACAATGTTTTACTTCTGGAGCCAAATTCCAACCTGATGCAAACAGATGCAACTCCAGTGAAATCAAATGATTGTCACCCACTTACATCATGCCTAGAAAATAAAATACAGAAAATAAAGGCTTACTTGTTTTCTTCTTATGCCAAAATGTTGCTATGTCTTTGTGTAACCCTTTTGCCCTCTTCCTGGCCTGAGCAGCAGAGGCCTGTAAAATAGCAAACAATACCAGAAACAATTAGCACTGGAATAAGATGTAAAGAAGTCTACACAGCATGTACAAAAAGACATATTTGTTCTTCAGGAATTCAGCGATATCCTCCCTAGATGTCATTAAAACCTTTTTCCTAGGAGGGTGGTGAAGCACTAGAATGGGATACCTAGGGAGGCAATGGAATCTCCATCCTTAGATGTTTTTAAGGCCCTTTCGGTTGGTCCTGCTTTGAACATGTTAGACTAGATGACCTCCTGAGGTCCCTTCCACGCTAATCTTCTATGATTCTATGAAAAGCCCAAATGTTATATGTGACATGGAGGGTGCAGTCACAAACTGTCCCAACAAAAGACTGCCTTGTGTGAGAGGTTCCATAAAGGTGAATTCTGTGGGGCCCTATTAAGTACTGTATCACAATGACAGTTCTAGAGACTGAAGACCTCTTGTTAATCACAGAACAGACACAGCATAAGCATTAGCAATGCAGGCTTCTCCACTCTGACCCATCAATGTACTTCAGTCCTGATCAAATGGGACCCCTTTTAGTGGTTAGAATACAATCTGATCTCTAAACATCGATTGGCTAGAACAGAATCCATTAACTCCCCCAGACTGAATGCCCGTATATATCCCAAACAAATATTTAGATACTAAACATCTATTTTTAAATTTACA
Organism: Pelusios castaneus; assembly: GCA_007922175.1. NCBI lineage: Eukaryota > Metazoa > Chordata > Testudines > Pelomedusidae > Pelusios > Pelusios castaneus. The sequence continues at coordinate 2,683,494 of ML685946.1, read as the reverse complement.
TTAAATACTTACATGATCAATAAAGTGAATAATAGCCAGTTTTTTGCTGCGCCTGGTAAAGATGCGCCGGACTTTTGTCCGTCCAAAGTGCTTCTCAAGCACACTCCCATCATTAAGGTAGTCAGGGATATTTTTGCATTGAATTGCAGTGAGTTCACTTGGTGACAAGCCACCAAGACTGTCCACACTCTCGCTGTTTCGATTTCGACGTGAAGGGGTCACAATGGTAGAATCTTAGAAAATGTGTTGAAAGAGACCTGATATTAGACTTTAGAACTGTCTTTAGCTACTCACTTTGGGTCTAAAGAACTTAGAAGTTTAATCAGAAGTTTGCATTAAGTGTGGGTACTGACACCAGCAACACATATTGTACACAGAAAATTAGTTAATGGAAACCCTACAATAATTCAATGTCAAGACTGAGATTTTGAACTAACAAAGTAAGGAAATTCAAAGTTCTTATGGCAACTTCAATCCCTTTAAGGAAGAGTCCTTCATTACAAAGGGTAAAGTGTGCAATTATATATTTTTAACAACATTGTTCAGCTATGAGGAGGCATGAACATGGACTCTGCAATACACAATCACACATAATTGGTTATGATGTGATTGATGTTAAATAAATTGAGATGTAAAGATTCTCTAATACATATTTAAAGTTGCAAAACTAACAAAATAAAATGTATATTTCATTAAAAAGCTATGTGAAAAGAACATCCAGGCTTCAGAGGGAAGCACTCAAAAGTCAGGAAATGCTAGGCAGCATTAAATCCCACCATGAGTATAAATCATGACTTATAGGAAGCCACATTACTGAAAAAGGGATTGGGGGAGAAGAAAGAGGGAAGGGATGAAGAGACACAGAATAAGGAAACATGGGGAGGTTTGCAAAGGAGAAAATAAAGACATGTCAATTTCCATGGAAGCATGGGGGTATAGCTGGGTTGGGGATGTTATGAAGGCCAAAACTATAATAGGGTTCAAAAAAGAACTAGATAATTTCATGGAGGATAGGTCCATCAATGGCTATAATCCAGGATAGACAGGGATTGCTGTTTCCCAGAGGCTGGGAATGGCCAATTGGATGGATCATTTGATGATTGATTACCTGTTCTGTTCATTCCCTCTGAAGCACCTGGCACTGGCAACTGTCAGAAGACAAGTTCCAGAGGGGTAGCCATGTTAGTCTAGTTCAGTAAAACAAACAAGGAGTCCTGTGGCACTTTTAAAGACTAACAAATGTATTTAACGCATGAGCTTTCGTGGGAGAAATCCCACTTCAGCATATGCTTGAAGATGGAGAACTTAGAGAACTTGCTGGGTTAGAGGAACCATTGGTCTGATCCAGTATGGCTGTTCTTATGAGGTCAGGGTAGAAGGAGGTGGAAACCTTACACAGAATTAATGCATAAACATTTAGGAAGTGCCCATTATCACAGTATAAGGTGCCACTGCAAAGGACTAGAAGTGTGCCCTGATGGACTTGCAACAGTTCAGTTCTTCTCCTGAAACCCCAGAATGAGGGAACAGCATGCACAGAAACATGATGATTGTGGTGGAAAGGAAAGAAATAAGGTAATTAGAGAATGGGAAATTGTGGAGGAAAGAAAGCAAAGGACAAGTATCAAATAAAAAAAGAAACCTGGATAAAGGACCATGTGAAGTTGAAATGAAGTTGTTACATAAGGGAAATGAGGAAGGTGAGAGGAAAGTGGGAGACTAGAGAGAATACAAGAGGGAACTCTGAAAAACAATCTACCCTGCAAAACAAACACCAAGTACATCAGACAGAAATTTCTGCCTAAAAAGCAACACAGCGAATCCTCAGCCAAAATAAACTAAGCACAGCAAAACATATGCCTGGACTAGCTTAAATTTAACAGTGGTTCTCAACCTACCTACCATTATGGACCACATCCAATTCTACCTGTATGGCCCTGAGGATATCACATGAGCCGCAGCTGTGTAGTGATTGTGCCGCAAGTGATGTGTGGGCTGCAGGATGAGATCTACTGGCTTAAATACAATACTAACCACAAAAGGAGTGAAGAAAAGAAATGTGTGTTGCATACTCTAGCACAGAGGTCGGCAAACCGCGGCTCGCGAGCCACAAGCGGCTCTTTAGCCACTTGAATTTGGCTCTTCCAGGCTGGGGAGATTCAAATCTCCCGCCCTGAGCATGCTCAGACAGAGCATGCTCAGGGTGGGAGCGGCCTGGCCGAGAAGCGGCTCTGCCGGCCGTCCGAGCCTCCGGCCAGGTAAGGGGGCTGGGAAGGGGCTGGAGGGAGGCCTGGAGAGGGGTGGGGGGCAGTGTTCCCTCTAAGCTGCGCGGCCGCGCAGCAGTGAGGGACCCCCGCGCAGCCCGGCAACCCCCGCCGCTCCCTCCAACACCCAGGGCCGCGGGGCCGGGCTGATCCACGGCCCCGGCCTCCCAGCACGGGGCCGGGATCAGCCTCCGGGGCTGGGGTCTGCTTCCCCCCCCCCCCCACCGGCGGCTTCCCAGGGCCGCGGTAGGGTCCTCCCCCGTCGGCGGCCTTGGCTTGTTTTCTTTCTTTCCCTTCTTTCTTTCTTTCCCTTTCTTTCCCTTCCTTCTTTCTTTCTTTCCCTTCTTTCTCTCTTTCTTTCTCTCTTCTCTTTCTTTCCCTTCCTTCCTTCTCTCTCCTCTTTCTTTCCCTTCCTTCCTTCTCTCTTCTCTTTCTTTCCCTTCCTTCCTTCTCTCTTCTCTTTCTTTCCCTTCCTTCCTTCTCTCTTCTCTTTCTTTCCCTTCCTTCCTTCTCTCTTCTCTTTCTTTCCCTTCCTTCCTTCTCTCTTTCTCTCTTTTCTTTCTTTCCCTTCCTTCCTTCTCTCCTTTGCTTTCCTTCTTTTTTCTTTCTTCCTCTCTCTTCCTTTCTCTTTTTTCCTTCTTTGTCTTCCTTTTTCTTCTCTTCCTTTTTTTCTTTCTGTCCTCTTCCTTCCTCCTTCTTTCTCTTCCTGTTTCCTCTTCTTTCCTTCTTTCTTTCTTTGCTTCCTTCTTTCCTTTCTCTTCCTTCTCTTTTTTCTTTCTTTCTTTCTTTCTTTCTTTCTTTCTTTCTTTCTTTCCTTTCTCTGCTTCCTTCCTTTCTCTTCCTTCTCTTCTTTCTTCTTTTCTTCCTTTCTCTCCCTTCCTTCTCTCTTTTTTCTTTCTCTCCTTTGCTTTCCTTTTTCTTTCCTTCTTTCTTTCCTTTGCTTTCCTTCTTTTTTCTTTCTTCCTCTTTCTCTTCCTTTCTCTTTTTTCCTTCTTTGCCTTCCTTTCTCTTCTCTTCCCTGCCTTCCTTTCTCTTCTCTGCCCTGCCCTGCCTCTTCCCTGCCTTTTTTTTTTCTTTTTCTCTTCGTCTTTTACACAAATACGGGAAACGTTGTGGAGTGAAAGAAGATGTAGTGTCGAGAATTGAGAAAGATATGTTGAGATGGTTAGGAATACCCTTATTAAGTTAATAACAATGTACCTTGCTATATATTTTAAGTTTAAAAAATTTGGCTCTCAAAAGAAATTTCAATCGCTGTTTTGTTGATATTTGGCTCAGTTGACTAATAAGTTTGCCCACCACTGCTCTAGCAGTGATTCTCAACCTTTTGCGAGTCGCGACACACTTGGCGGCATGTCGTGACCCTACAGGACACACCCCTCCCCAGCCGAAACAAGCCATCTGCCCGGCTCTCCAAGACACGCTTACTGCTGTGTGGCGACACAGTAATGTGTCACAACACAGTGGCTGAGAACCGCTACTCTACAGAATACTCAATACCATTTTTTAAAACGTAGCTCATATGTTTTTCTTACTGAACCAACAACCTCTACCATTTGCCAGTCAATTTCCAAGAAGAGCAATTAACTATTGATTAATGCCCATGAGGTGAACCTCCACTATGCTGCCATTTGACTAGCCAAAGGAAGAATTCTCATTCTTCAAAGTGACCACCTCAAATAATTTAGGCACAACACTGACACATTCCAAAGCACATAGTGCTCAGTCCCCCTTAACCACTATAGCAACAATCACAGTTGGGAGAAACAACTGCAAAAGGCATGTCCAGGGCAGAGGATGTAAAATGAAATCATCGAATCTCCAAAAAGGAAAATCCCTCGGAAAAGCAAACTTTAAAGAGAGCAAGCCATCCTGTTAATTTCCACTGTCAGTAACATTTCTATTATCTGATTTACAGAGTAGTACTGATTCCTAGCACTTACCTTCCTTTACTTTCTCTTCAATTTTCTCTTTAGCATCTTCCTCGTTTAATGGTGCTGAGGGCCGTGGCGCTGCAAACACAGACTGACTTGCTCCCAACGTCGGTTCATTTTCTCCAGATTCTCCAGATAATCTTTCCTTTTTTGACTCCTTCTTAATACGTCCAACATCTTTATTGCTTTTTAGCATGTCCTGCAAGGTTCGGCCAAACAAGCCGCCTCCTCGAGGCCGGTTTAACCGAACAGGCCGTTTATCTGGAGGATAATCACTTCTAGTTGCTATCTCTGACTCCTCTGCAATATCATAATCCCGTCCTCTTGGTGAACGATCTCGTTCTTCTTTTCTTTTCATTCCTTTTACGAGGCTGGGAAGTGGCTCACTCTGATCTTCTTCATGTTCTGATTTAGTTGCTACACTGACTTGGAAGTTTCCTCCCAAATCCAAGGACCCAGAAGATGAGCTAGAAAAAGTAGTAAAGCTGCTGCTAGGGCTTCCAAAGAGTGGCACTGCTCCTTTTTTGTCCTCCTCTACTGTTTTGCTTGGTACAGACGAGGCAAAGGATGATGGCAAATTACTGGAGCTAGCTGGTTTTGAAAAGCTGAAGTTTGTACTGGTATTAGAGCTAATGGTCTCTTGAGAAAGGCCAAAAGGGGCCAGTACTCCAGGCCCACTACTAACTGGATGGGAAAATGTGAAAGATGTTGGGATGATCTGGCTTTGTGTTTTCTCTGGCTCAGAACCAGCACCAAAGATTGGTTTAAATATTGCATTTTCTGGTGTTTTAAAGTTGAATTCTGATCCCACAAAGCCACTACTTGAAACGCCTCCAGATGCAACTCCAAAGTTAGAAGCATTTTGAAAAGTTCCAAGGTTAGTAGGTGGTTTAAAACTGAATCCTTGGTTGCCAGCAACAGAAGAGCTAACTGATACAGAAGGAGTCACAAAAGGTGTAGGCTGCCCAAGACCAGAACACTGTGCAAAGCCAGAGTGTGGCCCAAAACCTAAAGTTTGCCCTGAAGAGGCATGGCCTAATCCTGAAGGCTGAGTAAAGCTGGATGGCTGGGCAAACCCAAGGTTCTGCATGGATCCTCCACTATTCTGTCCAAACAGAGAGGGCTGACCAAACGGAAATGATGGTTGAGCTTGAAACATTCCGACAGAACTATTAGAAGGTGCTTGGAAAACAGCAGGCTGCTGTCCACGAAAAGGACTATTAGGGTTCATCTTCAAAGCAGATGTTAGTGAGTGTCTGCCAAAGACAGCTCATGCCTCAAACATCTGTTAACTTGCAGTTTCCAGCCAGTCATTCTAGTAATCTGCAATACAAATGTGTAACATAACATTTTTAATTGTTTTCCACTGATAAGAAAGCTCAGCCAAGCAAATTATTAATTGCTTTATCCTATATCTTTGCACTATCCTATTATCATTTTTCTATGTTTAAAAAAATAATTTATTCCTACACCTTGTTTTCTGTCTCTTCTATGGTTTCTAATCCATGAAATAACAGTTGTTAGGTTTATGATGGCCTCTGCTATAAAGAAGGTCAGAGTGGAAGACCTGATGCTCCCTTCTGGCCTTAAACATTATTACTCTATAACTTTTTCTCTCATTACACAATTAGTTAGTTTTCTTAATAGTCTTTTGCGGGACCTAATCTATCAGTTGCTCTTTAGCCATTATTTTGGTGATAACCTCAACAATTCAAAAACACTGAAGAACAAGAACTACCCTTTACAGAGGGCATGCCATTTTATCCCAATTGTATCATGTTCATAGGTGTGTTAAAATTGTCTGTTACTACTTTTCAACCATTAACCTGGCACTATCGTAAAGTTCACTAGGGTTGCTTCTAGCACTCTTTTTTAAAGATGGGCATTAAATTTTCTATCTGCCAGTCCTGTGACACAGTAGCTGATTGTGATAATAGATTACATAACTTTGTTAGTAGCTCAGTCACTTCATTCTTATCTTCTGTCAGACCCACAGATGAGCTACCCAGCCTGATGACTTGATGCTATTTAATCAGTTTGTTCCAGCACCTCCTCTTCACACACACCTCAGTCTCTAACAATGTCTCATTCCTTACTACCTGAAGACAACAGGTCAGAATAGATATTTCTCTAAGATCCTCTGGGGTGAAGATTGAAATCTTTTAGCTTCTCTGCAATGACTTTTTCTTCTTTAATTGTTCCCTTTACTCCCTGGTGCATCAGCAATTTCCTTACAGGATTCTTAGTTCTCATAGACCTAAACAATTCTGATTTTGTCCATTTTCCAATTACTTTTCTAAATTCCTCAACCTTCTTGAACCAAAAAGTGGAAATCATCTACCATACATGTGACTATTATGATACAATTAAAGCCCTGATCCTACAAATGCATCCTTGTAAGCTCTTTTAACCATGAGGAGGTTCTGAGTAGAAATGTCTGTCCATACAGATCCTGATACATTATGAGGGCCTAATTTGTTACACCAGTGCTGACTCTAAGGATTTAATTATTTCCCCATTCTTGACTTTAAAGGCTTTGTGACTAGCTGTCTTTAAAAATAAAAATCTAGTACTCAGTGTTAGCTTTCGGTACTGTCCCTTCCCCCAGAATGTCACACTTAATTTTTTTTAAAAAACAACAGAGTCCTGTGGCACTTTTAAAGACTAACAGATTTATTTATTGCATGAGCTTTCGTGGTAGAAAATCCCACTTCATCAGACGCATTTTAGTCTTTAAAAGTGCCACAGGACCCCATTGTTTTCCTGCAATAGACTAACATGGCTATCCCTTCGAAACGCTTAATTTTGTTGTGCTTACTGATACTAAACAGTTTAACTAGTTAAGTTTTGAACCATTTCCTATGCACTACTTTCAAGGGACTGCTGTACAGAAAAAAAGGAAGGCAAACAGCTACTTCCCAGAATAACAGACTGTAGATACTCCAAGAAGCATGCATGCTACAGCTGGTCCAGAACCAAAACCCTTGCTCTGAAACTCATCCTTCTATATGGGACAGAGGCAGACCTAACAGTGTGGACACAATGGAATTTGGGGACTTAAAATAATTTCCCAGAAGTTCCTGGTGTCCAGATTGGACCTGCTAGAGAAGCCATCAATTCAACTGCTAAGGTGCATCTGTAGTCCTCTGCTCACCCAACCTAACCAGCTGTTTCCTGTCAGCCCCCTCTGCTATAGGCTGAATGGGAACCACCCGTTCAGAGACAGCAGGTGTAAAGTGAACAAGCAGCAGCAAGAGTTTACCCATGAGTGGGGCAGAGGCCGCTCAGGGCAGTAGGATGAGGCCCAGAGGTGGGAGCAGGGACACTGGGGAAAGAGGCTGTGAGAACGTGCCAGGGACAGAAAGGGGGGGGAAGTGCCATCTGTGCCCGCCCGCGCAGATGGAGGAAAGAGATCTGAGACCTGGGCAGGGAACGGGAGCCAGAACAATCGGTGCCCGGAGCAGGGGAAGGGGGCCCCGGCTAGGGCTGGGCGGGCGAATGAGGTCAGTGCCCACGGAGAAGGGGCTGTGGCAGAGGACAGCAGGCCGGGACTGGAGACGGGGGTCGAGGCTGCAGACAGAGGAATGGAGCCGGAGGGCGGGGCAGCAGGCCGGGTATGGGGTCGGGACGGTGGATGGGGGGCGGGGCCGGGGCCTCCCCTACGGCTCAGGCCCGCACGCCTCGCGCTCACTCACCGACCAGGTCAGTCGTCATAGCGCGAGGCCACCACACACCACAACGGACGGGCACCGACCTCTGCTGCGCATGTCAATGCGCAAACCTCCGGCGGGGCTGAGAGACCAGCTTCCGGCCGGGCGGGCGGTGTCACGCATGCGCGATCGGCGGGAGCGCGGCCGGCGCGGGGCAGGCTGGAACTGGACGGCCAGGACGGGGTAGGCGATGCCCGGGGTGACCTGTGCGGATTCCGGGACCGGGCCGGTTTCACAAGACGAGCCGGCCCCCCAGCGCCGCCCCGCCCCGCCCCGCCCAGCGCTCCCACCGAGTCCAGCCCCATGGGACCGCGTAAGCTGGGCCGGGCGGTGCTCGGGCTGCCTCTCGCCGCGGCCGCCAGCCAACAGGGCCGCCGCTGGCTAGAGAGCCTGTCTCGACCCAAGGGCCGCGGCCGCGCTCCGCCAATGTGGCCGTGCTCTGCAGACCGGCTCTCTCTTTACTTGTTGGGAGCCCTCCCTATGCAGATCCCTAGGGCCGGCACTGACTGCATGGGGGGACTGGTGGGAAAATGGTTCTCGCGCATGACATGTCCTTAATGATTGCATGGTAAGACATGCACCAAGGGGCCAATTAAAATTGGACAGGCAACCAGAGCCTTGTGCAGTCGGTACAACTGTGGATCCCACATCCGATCTGCATCTGCAAGAAATGGTTCATAGATAGCTGCATCACATGCATGCACAGATGCGGATTTGCAGGATTCTGCGCATCTGTAGAGACCCACATGGATACAAATATGTGGATCCGCTTCTGAGCTGCCTCCACAAGAATTGGTCTGCGCATATCTGCATCACATACATGGATGGGGATATCTGCTGCTATAATGTCAGTGGTTTTGCAGGGCTTTAGCAACTTTTATTCTGGCGTGTCATGACTTTGAAGTGTCTGATTTTTCAACTTGATTTTTTTTAACATAAATCTAGCTTGTCTAATTTTATATTTTTGATGGTCATCTTTTTCTTGTTTCCATTCTAAGTTAACAAATGTGGTGTTTTCAATTTCCATAAGAGTTTTTCAAGGCCTTTGATCATTCTTGTTTTTCTTCTCTGAAGCACCCTTTACCATATTCCTTGAAATGTGAAAGCGGCCACATAGACAGCATTACACAGAAGGCTGCTCTTAAATCTAATACTGCTCAGTTCATGGGCTTTAAACCTGGCCTGGAGTGCACCTCCAAGGTGAGAGGGGAGTTTCAGCCTCTGGACGTATGCTCCAGTGTTTGCTGAGATTCCCCATATGAAGTATGAATAACAAATCACATCTTCAAAGAGAAACTGCAGAATTGGAACTTATCTGTAAATTCAACTCCGTTGCCTAAGAGATAAACAGGGACTACGGATTTTATTCTCATTACAACAGGTGATTTGACATCATCTTCCTCTATATGCTGTTCCTCAATGTTTGAATCCCAACACCTATTCTGATTTGCTGTTATAGCCTGACCTAATCCTGTGTCATACATTTCCCTGCATTTAATTTCCTCTCATTCTGTAAATTCCCCATCTTCAAAGCATCTGACAAAGTGGGATTTTCTCCTGTAAAAGCTCATGTGATAAATAAATGTGTTAGTCTTTAAAAGTGGACTCCTTGTTTGTTTGGCTGATCTAAACTAACACTGCTGTACCCCTTTGGAACTTGCCCATATGAAGTAGACAGCTGTCTGCTAGTTTTAACTTACCTAAAGTATGTGATGGAACTGACAGAATGGTTACTATAGGAATCACTTGTTCTAGATTTGAATTGGTACAAGGGGATTGGATGGTTCAGTGGATTGACAATAGATTATAGATGCTGTTTTCTCTAGATTAAAGGAATTAGCTTCTAAAATTACCTCTTTTACCCCTCGCCCTATCTTTGGCTACACTTTCGCAGAGCCTAAAGCAGGGATCTCAAACTCAAATCACCACAAGAGCCACATGAGGACTAGGATATTGGCCCGGGGGCTGGGTCACTGAAACACACTTAAAATTTTACATTACAAATTATGGTTATTTTACAAATTCCAGGTGTCATTGCAGGCCGCAGGACCATGTGTTTGAGACCCCTGGCCTAAAGCAACAGTAGTGTCTTGTAACTACTGCTGAATAATTAGTTGCTACCACTGCCTAATATTCTTTTTTTTTTTTTTTTTTTTTTTCAATTAATTTGCAGGGTCCTGTACCACAGCCATCCCCTGAATAGTTTCTAGTGAGATGAGTTTAGTCATTCGAAATCTTCAGAAAGTCATCCCCATAAGAAGAATCCCACTTCGCAGAAGAATTGAAATCCTTCAGAAGATTTTGGGTGTGCAGCAGTTTGACCTGGGTGTTATCTGTGTTAATAACAAAAGTATTCAACTTCTCAACCGCACCTATAGGCAAAAAAATGTCCCCACTGATGTGCTTTCCTTCCCTTTTCATGAGGTAAATTTGGTATTATTTTTCTTCTCCTTTCCACAGCTACTTTTTTGGTCTGCACAACACAGTTGACTTCTTTGCAAGTGATTAGAGAAATAAATGCTAAAATAATTTGACATCATATTCCACTGTAGTGGCTTTGCAATGATACACTAGGACGCTGTGTTGCTTTAGGGTATCCCAGACACCTTGTGAAACTTGATGGGGATTTGGAACTTGTTTCAGGACTGTCAGAGGGTGTCTTTTTTGAAACCATCTTCACCAAATGTTGTATATGTTCTTCTTTTACATGGCATGATAAATGCATGAAAACAGCTGTGGCCGAGAGAGAGGTGTTCCCCAGTATTTCAGAAATTCTACTTCAAAAAGACAGCTAGCAACAGCTGGAGTTGACATCAGGAGATGAATCACACAATGATTGCTTGTTCTTTTCATTCCTTCTACGGCATCTGGCATTAGCAACTGTCAGAAGACAAAACAGAGTCCTGTGGCACTTTTAAAGACTAACAGATTTATTTATCGCATGAGCTTTTGTGGGAGAAAATCCCACTTCGTCAGACATTTGGAAGCTTCAAAGCGTCTGACAAAGTGGGATTTTCTCCCATAAAAGCTCATGTGCTAAATAGATCTGTAAGTCTTTAAAAGTGCCAAATGACTCTGTTTGTTTCTCTGCTATAGACCTACCCCTTTTGGAAGTTGTCAGAAGACAGGATGCTTGACTAGATGGAGCATTGGTCTGACCCAAGCGAGCTGTTCTTATGTTCCTGCTTTTTTTTTTTCCTGCAGAGTTGTTTAAATCTTCAAAGTAACCACTAGGTAGTTTGATTATTTACATTAGGTGAATTAGCATCTCAGCTCACTAAAATAACTTTTTGATAATAACTAAGGCTATGGCTACACTGGGGAATTTAGGTCGACTTTAATAAGTCGACTTAGAGAGTCCACACAGGACTCCTAAGTCGACTTAAAGTGGGCCTTACTAATTCGACTTAGAGAGTCTACGCTAGACTCTGTAAGTCAACTAGTTCGGTCCAGGGAGAGCCAGCCCCACATGGGGCTGGCTCTCCCAGGGGCAGCAAGCCCCAGAGCGGTCTGGGAGAGAAGGGAGTGTGGAGCTCCCTTCTGCCCCAGACCACTCGGTTCCCTTCTGCTCGGGTCTTCTCAGGTCCCGGGCAGAAGGGAAACCTTCTAGCCGGGACCGCTCGGGTCCCAGGGAGAACTTCCCTGGGACCC
>ML685946.1:2612660-2651935 GCA_007922175.1 Pelusios castaneus | reverse complement strand
CAGATAAGCATGTTACCTCATTAGGGATAAAATCTGATAATTTTACTCAAAGCAAAAAACATCTAGTACCTTTTTCCCTAAATAGTCCCATTGACTTGAGTAGGACTATTATGGAATAATGTTCTAGTTCCCGTGACTAACATAGCACAATCTGGCTTTAATTTTTGGGGGGAGATAGTACTGTTGCATCTGCTCCTTTTGAATATTTTTCACAATTGTAAATCTTACCTACTTACTCATATGTGGGAATATGTTCTATCTACATGTATCAAATCTTTTTTTAGCTCTGTACCCTTTTCAAAGCATAGTCATGGACTTTCCTATAGAATAAGATGTTGCCCGTCTGGACCTTGTTTGGAATAATATAATTGTCTTACACACAATGGGAAATCTAAAAAAATATGATGTACATGACACTGACATGCATAGGCATCACATCTTCTCAAGCTTTATCCCCTTAAGGGGGAAGGGTGCTTAATCAAATACCCGGTCCTTTTAAATGTGGATGTTGGGAAGCTCCCGAAGCCCCTAGACAAAGACCACCACTAACAATGATTTTTGTCTATTTGCTATGCATGTAATGTTTATTAAGGCACTATGATTACAATTACACAGGTTAAGGCAGTGATTAGTACTACAATAAATATCAAATATGTCCACAAACACTCTAAGCTACAATGCTGCTTATTGCATGAATGCAGATTCAGGGTTTTGCATCAATTATGGCTTTAAACACATAACATAGAGAGTATAACAGAGCCCAATACACACAAACCAGAGCAATCAAGATTACAAGCCTATATGTAAGACACAATCACACAGGACTCTTTGTGCTGTTGCATAGGGATCTCATTCACACCCGTTGGTTCACGAGGTTCACTTTTGCACACAGGATTTAGTCCCAGACCGGGTCAACGGTTATCCCCCATTCATACTTTCCTCCTCCCTGCAGCAGAGTTATAGCAGCACGGACACCAGGCACAGAGGGTGCCCATTTATGCCCTCACACAAGAAGGGGATCCAGTGAGTCACGAGGTTCACCTGTGCATCCTTGCTTTCGGAGCTTTGGGGCAGCTATACAGAGGATATAGTCTCAGACTTGGTCACCGGTTATGGTTTCCAAACACACACTCTAGCACAACTTTGTAATTGATAAAAATAAGAGCAATTATAAACACACACACAAGCAGAAATGCTAACACAATTATACCCAAAACAAATCGTATACCTACCACAATTCCTACATCAACCCCAAACCCAAGGCTGATGCTGCTATTGTTCATTTACCTAAGAGTCTCAGCATAAAGCTGGGAAAAACCTTAAAACTTTTTGTGTTACTTTTTGTTTAGGAGCCAGTCACTACTCTGACCCCCTTTACTTTAATTACCTTTCCTTTGATGTCAGATCTGCTGGTCTGACATTCCGATAGCTGTCCAGGCTCCCGGTATTTGCACCTGGTTCGTCCACATTCCACAGAGAGCTGGATAGGGAGTGCTCCTGGGGCAATCAATCCCAGAGCCCTTTTTCGCCTCAGAGTTAACTGAGACAAAGAACTCTGAATTCGCCCCCCCAACAAGCCTCCTTTTATTGCTCAAAAACCGCAGTGACGTGTTTTCTCTCCAACTCCTAAGGTCCAGCTGTTTTTTCTTGATTGTCAGGAGGCCTCTCTGACCCTCCTCCTCTTTTTGTGGTCATCTAGCCAGAGTACTGGGGGTCTGTTAATCTCCCCCTCCTCACTGTGGCTAGTTTACCCCGCCTTCTGTTTGCACTTTTGTACCGGTCAGTCAGTGTTATCTAATTTAACAGTTTTGTGGTCTCTCCCACCTTTTGACTCTTTTTTTTTTCTCTTCTCAAACTCCTGATCCTTTTGCCTAGGTTTTGGACAGCTTAAGCCTTAGCATTATCTGACACATCTGTGACCAGCCATTTTCTTGATAGTACCCTGAAGGGGGTCATGTATGGATGAAAGTTAAGAATTAGCTGATAGTCATTGTTACTACAAGATGTTTCTACAGGTAACAGTTTGAGAATAAAGGAACATATAGTATATTATGTTCCAACTTTGTTCGGATTGAAGCCAGTCACCTGAGGAGGAGGAGGAGTCTTAAGAGCTGACACGATCAACGTAAGAACATCCCTGGTGCCAGCCTACATTTAGCGTCTGGGAAAAATGCAGCCTTAATCATACTGAAGGAAAAATGAACCCCAGGACAGCTCTGAGAAGAGGAGGCCAATTGGCCCAAGTGATTATTATAGGAAGGGATGCTCTGTCAGTAGAGATCTTTGTCTCATGAATGGTGGATGTCAGCTTTCAGGGCTAGACAAGCATTGGATGGATTAAGCACTAGGAGAGAAATATTTTATTGGACTGGAAAATAAATTATTAACAAATATAAGTTCTAGGTCTGTTCAGTATCTTCATCAATGATTCATAAAGTTTGCAGGTGATACCAGTGTGGGAGGTGCTGGAAGTGGTTTGGAGGATGGAATTAAAATTCAAAAGGATCTGGACAAACTGGAGAAATGGTTTGAATTAAATAGGATGAAATTCAATAAGGACAAATGCAAAGTATTCTACTTAGGAAGGAAAAAACAGTTGCACACATACAAAATAGGAACTGCCTAGGAAAGTACCTGCAGATAGTGGATCACAAGCTAAATGTGAGTCAACAGTGTAACGCATGCAAAACAAAAAGGGGGGACATCATTCTGTGATGTACTAGCAGGCGTGTGATAAGTAATCCTTCTGCTCTACTCCATGCTGACTAGGCCTCAACTGAAGTGTCCAGTTCTGGGCACCACTTTACAGGAAAGATGTGGATAAATTGGAGAAACATCAGAGGATAGCAACAAAAATATGAAAGGTGTAGAAAACATGATGTATGTGGGAAGATGAAAAACATGGGTTTGTTTAGTTTAGAGAAGACTGGGGGGGACATAAGTTTTCAAGTATACCAAAGATTGTTATGTGGAGGGATAAAAATTGTTCTCCTTACCTTCTGAGGATAGGAGAAGAAGAAGTGGTCTTAAATTACAGTAAGGATGATTTAGGGTGACCATTAGGAACAACTTCCTGTCAGGGGAGTTTAGCACTGGAATAAATGCCCAGGAGGGTGAGGTTGTGGAATCTCCGTCACTGAAGGTTTTTAAGAGTAGGTTTGACAAACACCTGTCAGGAATGCTCTAGATCGGGGGGGTCAAACATGGGGCTCCTGGGCCAAATGCGGCCTATAAACCTCTTCCATCCAGCCCATGACTTCACGCAGTGGGAAGACACTCTCCCTAACAGTGGAAGTGTGGTTCCCACATACCCAGTGCTCTGCAAGGCCGCTAGAGTGTCAGGTCTCACAACATCATGGAGCGCTGAATATGCAAGACTGCCTTCTGCGAGACCACACTCTCTCCCTAACAAAGAGAGAGAGAGAGAGAGAGAGAGAGAGGTATCACGCAGTGCTGTTTCGCATACACAGCACTCTACAATGCCGTGAGAGTGCCCCAGTATTTTGATTTATGGTATGTATGGCCCACTTGAAATACATTTAAGTCAAATCTGGCCTACCATAGCAAATGGGTTTGACACCCCTGGTCTAGATAGCGCTTGGTCCTGCCGCAAGTGCATGGGTTGGACTACATGACATACTGAGATACCTTCCAGACCTACGATTCTATAGGCTATAGTTTCTATCTTTTTTTTCTTTTATCAATAATCTTATGTTTCCAAATCCTTTTACTGACCTTTCTTTTGAATCTTAATTTTAAATACTGTTGAACTTTAGTTTGGAGTCTTAGTGTTTTGTGCTAAGAAGAGTGTTAAACTAAGATAAAAGTGGCAAACTGGGGTATATTGTTTCCATGAAGGCAAGGGATTGGTGTGTGCTGCAGAGGTCCAAAAGATAAGGCACTCAAATGTATCAAAAAAATTTGCTAGCCTGCAGATGGGAACAGCGGAGCTTGGGAAACCTGGAGAAGCACCTGTGTTGCCAGTCGGTAGCCATGGAGCAGTTCCCCTACTGGACCACAGCCAGGACTGTGAACAGGTGTTAGTGATTCACTCCAGGCTGCTCAGGTAACCCCACAAAGTGTCTCAGTGTACATTTTTAAAATAAAATAACTTGAATTGACCTGCTTTTATTGTTGGGAAGCAAGCTGGGGGGAATGGTAGATGCACTGGAGTGCAGGGGACAAGATTCAGAGAGACCTAGACAAATTGAAGCATTGGGCCAAAAGAAATCTCATGAGGTTCAACAAGGACAAGTGCAGAGTCCTGCGCTTAGGACAGAAAAATCCCATGTACTGCTACAGGCTGGGGACCGATCGACTAAGTAGCAGCACTGTAAAAAAGGACTTGGGCATTATGGTGGATGGAAAGATGGATATGCATCAACAATGTGTTCTTGTTGTCAAAAAGGCCAATGGCATACTGAGCTTCTCAGTAGGAATGTTGCCAGCAGATCAAGGGATGTGATTATTCCCCTCTATTCGGCACTGGTGAGGCCACAACTGGAATACTGTGTCCAGTTTTGGGCTCCCCACTACAGAAAGGATGTGGACAAATTAGAGTACAGTGGAGGGCAACAAAAATGATTAGGGGGCTGGGGCACATGATTTACGAGGAGAGACTGAAGGAACTAGGCTTATTTAGTCTGCAGAAGAGAAGATAGGGCATTTGATAGCAACCTTCAACTACTTACAGGGGTGCTCCAATGAGGAGGGAGCTAGGCTGTTCTCAGTAGTAACCGAGGACAGAACAAGGAGCAGTGGTTTCAAGTGGCAGCTGGGGTGGTCAAGGTTGGATATTAGGAAAAACTTTCTTACTAGGAGGGTGATGAAGCACTGGAATAGGTTACCTAGGTAGGTGGTGGAATCTCCATCTTTGGAAACATTTAAGGCCCGGTTAGACAAAACTCTGGGTGGGATGATTTAGTGGGAGTAGTCCTGCTTTTAGCAGAGGGTTGGACTAGGTGACCTCATGAGGTCCCTTCCAACCCTAAGAGTCTATGATTTTGATTCAAATGCAGTTGTGTCTATGCTGTGGCTTCAGAAACATTCCCCTCCTCCCCCCTCCCTTTTTTTTTTTAATACTCTTGTTTATTCTATGGTAAGCATGGGGAAGCCTCATTCAGGATTGGGCTCCTACTGTTCTAGGGGCGGTAGAAGCACCAAATGACAGGGGCCTTGCTCTAAAAGCTTACATAGCGCTCTGTGCATCCACTGTAGTCTGCATGTACAAGCAACTGCTGGATTGATGTCTTAAGGTCAGTGCTGTTTTTCTTTAAAAAAAAGGTGCCAGTACACCGGCAATTGTGGTTGAGAGCGGAGTGGGGTATCAGGATCCTCCATCACCCCCGCCCCATGGGGCCTCTCCAAACCCCCCACTCCACGACCACTGGCCCCAGCAGCCTTCCCAGGTCCCGCCTTTTCTGCCTTCTGGCTCTGCGACCCCTTCCCCGCAGCTCTCCGGCCCTCCCAGCCCCTTGCCCCTTCCCCACCCACGCGCCGGTTCCCCAACCCCCCGGATCTCTTCCCTGCTCCTCTCAGCTCCCCCCAGCCACTTCACCCCCCCGCCGGCTCCTCCACCTCTCCAGCCCCTTCCCCACTCCCCTTCCCTGCCCACCTGCTGGTTCCCCAATCCCCCGGGCCCCTTCCCCTTTCCTCTCGCCCCCCCCCCAACCCTCTTCCCACCTGCCAGCTGCCCCGTCAGTGGGAGAAGCTCTCTGAAAGGCATAGGTAGCATCTTCACTAAGTACTATAGAGCTGCAGTAAGTATACCCAAATCCTTAGAACAGTACATTTTTTAAAAAATCACCATAAAAGATAAAAAAAAAATGCTCAAAAATTATTGGGTCATCTATGAAGGGCTTTATTTATTATTATTAAGAAAAATACAAAACCAATGCAATGGGCATGATGTTTAAATTAACACCACAGTGTTTCTTATTGACAACAGGGCCAAGGAATGCAAACCTGTAAATCCATTGTTTTATAGTTTTAGCATTTTTTTTAAAAATTGACCAGTCATACCCCCCCATTCCTACTCAGTCTCACACTTTGTAAAGTGTCCAGTGTGTGGAATTCTTCTTGTTAACCTCTGAGGCTAGGACAAGAAGCAAGGGGTTTAAATTACAGCAAGGAAGGTTTAGATTGGACTTTATGAAAAACTTCCTAACTGTCAGGGCAGTTAAGCACTAGAACAAAGTGCCAGGGAGATTGTGGAATTTCCATCACTGGAAGTTGTTACAAGAAACACCTGTTAGAGATGATCTAGATAATACTTGGCACTGCCTTGTGGGCAGGAGACTGGCCTAGATGACCTCTCTGGATCGGGTTACAATTCTCTGATGCAGGTTAGGGTGAGTGAAATGAACTCAGGATTATTATCGGGGCTGTGTGGGAAGGTGTGGTACTGGGGGGAGTGAGGCAGTAGTGACTGTGGTCAGAGCCGGCCTAAAGGTTTTTGGTGCCCTAGGTACACTATGACTTGTATTAATATATATTTTTAATAAGAGGAAAAAAATTACTTCCGTCTAAATTGGTGCCCCTTAAAGCTGGTGCCCTAGGTGACTGCCTAGTTCACCTACATGGTCGGGCTGGCCCTGGCTGGGGTTAAGGTCCCATCACCTAATTTCTGGTTTTCTGCAGCTTGCGCTAGAGGCTGGGGCTGATCCTTTGCAGTGGTTCTCTGCAGGGCACCATTTCAGTGACAGGTGCACAAGCCGGCCGGGCAGGGCCAGGTGCTATTGCGGGAGTAGGGTCAGGGCAGGGGCGCGAGGGCTGCTCTGTTTAGTCCAGTCCAGTCCGGCCGGGTGCGGGCCGTGAAGATGGCAACACACGGCCCGGGGAGCTCGCCTCGGCACGGCCCACAGTGGCGGGGCCAGGCGCGAACGGGATGGCAGCGTCCCCGGCCCGGCCCAGCTCCTGAGGGAGCCCGAAGCCCGCCCCTCGGTGCAAGCAAGGCGCCGCGTCCCGGCCGGACTGCGCTGCGCTCCCCGCTGCCGGAGATGGAGACGCGGGGCCTGGGCCGCGCCCTGCTCCTGCTCGGCCTGGCCGCCGCTCTCTGCCCCCCGCGAGCCGCCCAGCCGGGCCCTGGCGTCTTCCAGGCCGGCCACGGCGCCGCCTCGCTGCCGGCCGCCGCCGCCGCGCCCCGCCGCCGGTGAGGAGCGAGAGGGCCTAGGCGGGCCTCGCCGCCTGGGGCTCCGCTAGCGGCTCGCGTCGCGCAGAGCCCGAGCCGGCCGGTGGGCCGCGCTTCTCTGGGGCAGGGGGCGGGCGGGATCCCGTGTCCGCAAACAGGCAGGGGCTGCGGAGCCGTCAGCAGATCGCGCTCCTGCAGGCGGGGCCCAGCTGTGAGCGCCGGCGGTGTGGGGATAAACCCCGGCCTGGAGAAAAGCCCTTTTTCCTGAGGAGGGCACGGCTGGCTCGGGCCGAGAGGCCACATACCATGCAGCCATTGAATGGGGCGATGCGATGGTACTTACTTCCTGCAGCCTCCTTTTCCACCCTCCCCCCGGCCTCCTCAGCACATCGAGGAACAGGGCAGCCAGACTCGCTCCCAATGGTTTTGCTGCAACAGAGCCTGGAAACAAATTCCTCCATCGATATTTTGCTTTATATTTGGGCACGTGTCTTGGTGATGAATTTGGGCCCTTGCCTTGGTTCTGTGCTGCCCAGCAGTGATTCAGTTTTGTTAATGACTGTCAGTTTCTTGCTCCAGGGAGTTGGTGAGATTTTGACTGTTTCTATCTGTGGTGGTGTATTGCAGCTTTCTTCAGGATTTGCACAAGCTACCCTTTCCTTTCCCCTGGAGGCATGGAGTCAGAAGAGAGGAATTGGGAGCCTAGTAAAGGGATTGCAAATTAGCAAGAGATAAGGTCTCTGTAAATGCTTGGAGCCTCCCAATAGTGATTCTGTTTTTTCATTCTCTCCAGGTATCTTCTGTATGATGTAAATCCTCCTGAAGGGTTCAACCTACGCAGAGATGTCTATATTCGTGTTGCCTCGCTTTTAAAGACCTTACTGAAAAGTGAAGCATGGGTATTGGTCCTCCCTCCTTGGGGACGTCTCTATCATTGGCAGAGTCCTGACATTCATCAGGTCCGAATCCCTTGGTCTGAGTTTTTTGATCTTCCAAGCCTCAATAAAAACATTCCTGTTATTGAGTATGAGCAGTTTCTTGCAGGTAAAGTGCATAATAGTGCAACCTGTGAGCAGTTAATACATCTTTGATGTGATTTCTTCACAGATTTTTCTGTTTATGATATGAACTAGAACAAGGTGTGTTACATTTTACTTTGTGCTCCTTGAAAGAGGATTTTTGAAGTCTGCTTAATGACTGAGCAGTTTTCTCTCATGTTTATTTTACAGTAGGAAAACTTCTAACAAGCTGTTGCTGAAAATCAAGATCTCTAACTCAAAGAGCAGTTAGTGTAATGCACTTCTTTTAGTTTATCCTCAAGCTAGTCATCAAGAAAGTAATCTGAGAGATGAGAAGCAAATTTGAATTAAACAGAAGAACCAGTGTCATAGTGTATAGGAGCCAAGAAAGTAGGGAAGGAAGAAAATTAACAATCTAGTTTTTGCCTCATTCAGAAGGGATTTTCAAGAGGCACATTATGGTCAGAACCTGATTTTCTCTAAAATGTAGTTATAGAGAAGCGCATGTGACTAAAACAGGTCATTGTGTGTGTTTGTCCAGATTTATTCTGGGGAGGAGAATCTTAGTCGGGTGTCTTAAGATGAATGTAGCACAAAGGGTGCTATGTGCTTCTCCCCGTACTTTTTGTAAAACATGAAAACCTCTTGTGCTTTCATTCATTTTGAGTGAAATTGACTCCATCTGCCTAAATCCCAAGTAATTCTGTGTGGGAAGAGTGTGGATGGGTTGGTGACATTGACACATTCTTCCCAGCTCAGGTTCACAGTGCTCTGTGCAGTAAAAGCCCTCTATTCCCATGGAGGAATTTCACTCTGAAGTTGAAGGGTCTTGGTCTTTCCAGAGGGCAGAGTAGACGTTTGTTTGTTTTGTTTCTAGTGTCATGGCTGCTAAGGATGGCTTTCAAAGAAACACTGGAATATGCATATTTTCACTTCAGTCCAAGAGGTGTGCTTTGGTTAGCACTGAGATGGGAAGGGATAGAGCTTGAGCATTTGTGCCCAAGTGGAGTGACTGTTGTAGGGTAAGAGTGCACGTGATAGGTGTATTTGGGAGTGATGACACCAAGGCAGAAGTGTAACTGAGCTTGAACTTTGTGCTATAATCAAGCCCCCCTGATGATTGCTCTCTTCCTTCATATAGGCATTACCGGAATAAAACATCTCAGGTGGCTTTCTCCGCTGTGGGACAAAGTGTATAATAGATCCTCAGCCCCACCTTATAACTTGCCTCTGAATTTTTGTGCTATTTTCTGAGACAATTATTTCAATTTTTAATGTGATTGGTTTTGGGGGTTTTTTACCTTCACTGTTTGTGGCTTTCTGTCACTTTTTTGGAAATACTTTTCCCTACTGTTGATAACGTAATGTAGTTAAAAGAAAATAGATTCATTCTTTCTTGCTCAAAACAAATCAGCATGAATCTTTTTCTTTAACTCTCTATTTATCAACTCTGTCAGTGTCAAGCCACTTCTAGGAATTGGGTCCTGTGTGCTTGCCCTGCTTCCTTTTCAATAGCTTAATAAGATGCAGCAGTAAATTATTGTAAGTGGATATGAAAATGCCCTGTTATATCAAGTCCATACCTTTGTAAGGGCACAGGAAAATTGTCTGTCTCCTGGGCTATGTATACACTTGGCCAAATAAGTCTACTTAGCATGTCTACCCTCAAAAATTAAGTCGACTTAAAGGGGACCCTGCCAAATCGACTTAGAGCGTCCACACTGGACGCCTAAATCGACTTCTAGAGGCTAGGTGGACCTGGGACTGGTCCACGGTGGTGGTGGGGGCACTCCTTCCAAAGTGCCAGGGGGCTCAGTATTTGCCCCTTTGTACCTGGGTACAATGGGGGCTGAGCAGGACAGGGGCAGGGTGGGCAGGGCTCCGTTCTGCCCTGTGGGGGGGGGGCACGCCAGACTCTGACTGTGCCAGCCACCCTGGCAGGGAGGGCAATGGGGGAGCCCTGGAGCCCTTTAAGTGGACTTAAAGTCGATTTAGGGCTAATCTGTGTCCACACTGGCTAAATCGACTTAATAAAGTCGACTTAGCCAGTAAAGTCGACTTTATACTAGGTTTTATAAAGTCGACTTTAATTTTCCTTCAGTAGACTTAAGGAAAATGTAGTGTAGACGCAGATTAAATTAAATCGACTTGAGCAAGTTTAAGTCGACTTAATTTGTAAGTGTAGACGCATCCCATGATTCTAAATGTCTGGTTAACAAATCCCAGCACAAGTGCTAATGAATTGCTTTTGGGCTGAGTTCAGTCTTATTGACAATCCACAGTCCACAGTGTAACAACAGTTTCAATGAATGTCAAATTTCAGGTCTTAACTAAATTGAATGTCTTTTAAAAATATTTGACTTAATTACTGTAAGTATATAAAGAGTAATTAATAAATATATATAAATCCAAGTATGAAATAGGCTCCTTTTCCTCAATGCACAAGTCTAACTAGTTTTGAATATTTTTTAAAAAAATGCTGCAGTAAAAGTAATTACAGACTGAGTTTTTCACGTTGGCTTGAAAAAAACAAAATCAGTCTTTAATTGTAGAAACACAGAAGTTTTGGATGATTTTTTTACCCCCATTAGTGACCTGGGATGATGGAGTGCTGGAAGATGCATCCTCAGCAAGTTTGCAGATGACACTAAGCTGAGGGAGTGGTAGATACACTGAAGGGTAGGTATAGGATACATAGTGACCTAGACAAATTGGAGCATTGGGCCAAAGAAATCTGATGAGGTTCAGCAAGGACAAGTACAGATTCCTACACTGCTACAGATTGGGGACCAAATGGCAGGGCAGTAGTTTTGCAGAAAAGGTCCTGGGGGTTACAGTGAACAAGAAGCTAGACATGAATCAGGAGTGTGCCCTTATTGCCAAGAAGGGTACTGGCATATTGGGCTGCATTAGTAGGAGCACTGCTGGTGGATTTAGGGAAGTGATTGATTATTCCCCTGTATTTGGAACTGGTGAGACCTCATTTGGAGAACTGTGTCCAGTTTTGGGTCCCCCATTACAGAAAGGATGTGGACAAATTGGAGAAAGTTAGTGGAGGGCAACAAAAATGATTAGGAGGTTGGAGCACATGACTTGAAAAGAGATTGAGGGATCTGGGTTTATTTAGTCTGCAGAAGAGAAGATTGAGGGGGATTTGATAGCAGACTTTAACTGCCTAAAAGGTGGTTCCAGGGAGGATGGAGCCAGGCTGTTCTCAGTAGTAGATGATGATAGAACTACAAGAAAAGTTTCTTAAATTGCAGTGGGGAAGGTCTAGGTTGGATATTTGGAAAATCTTTTTCACTAGGAGGTGATGAAGCACTGGAAGGGTTACCTAAGGAGATGGTGTAACCTCCATCCTTATTGGTTTTTAAGGCCTGGCTTGATAAAGCCCTGGCTGGATTGCTTAGAACAGGGGATTGGACTAGATGATCTTCTTCCAATGCTAATCTTCCATAATTTTAAATCATCTGAAAGATTAAACTTCCATTGTTTTACAAACCTAATTGAAACATAGCCATTTCCCCTGAACTGCGTAGTACAAAGTCATTGCGTTTAGAATGACATGCCAAATCTCAGCTTGATGCATATTTTTAAAGCTGACTTTAAACAGATGAGAATGGGGCAGAATGGCAATTTTCTTATATATAAGAGGGATCAGACTCATAATTCAGTCTCTGTTTTGAGAAGATAAGAAGTTGGGTGGAGTGAAGTTGAGAAATGGAGCCAAGTGTCTTGGGTGTGAGAAGGAGAAGAGAGAAAAATATTAAAGTTACAAATAAAGGGATAGAGAAACCAACTCTGAAAATGTTCTTGTTTTATAATAAATCGGGGGCTGGGTGGGGGGGAGCATGTTTACCTGGTAGCAGCTGTACTTACTCCTAGTACGGCACTAGGATCCCCTCTGGTGCCCACGGCAACTGAAGGAGAGATTTTTATTGACTTCGGGGACAGCTAGACAAGGCCCTTTTTGAAAAAGCTTGCTGAGATGGCCTTTGGGAGCAAACAGCATGGCTAGCAGCATGCAGTTCTCACAAGAATGCTCTAGATACCATCTCTCAAGTGAAGGACATGCCAGTCTTCTACTGAGAGTCCCTGTGTACTTGTTCGGGTTTTTTTTTTTTTTTTTTTTTTTAAATTATAGAAGCACAGTTCCTGGAATAACTCAACTTTCCTCAGTGGATCTCCTTCACTCTAATGAGGGTAGGGCCCTCAATGGGTACCCCACCTGCCTCCAGAGCCCAAATAGTTCCTAAAGTTGGTATTTTTCCTCTAAGTCGAGTGAAGCCCCTTTATGTATACAGAGACTCTTCTGAAAAGAAACTCAAAACATTTTTAAAAGTTTACCAGAAAACAAAGGAAATGCGCTGAATGATAGAAAAAAAGATGCACCAAGATTTTATAAAATGTGTGCTGTACCCAGCATTTGAATTTATGCTCTAATGGTGGCTTGGGTATATCTAACACACACAAATCAATATCTAGATGGAGGTAGATAATGAATAATCCCTGCTCATCCTGGCTAATAGCCATACATAAACCTATCCTTCATGAACTTCTCTAATTCTTTATTTGAACCCTTAAATAGTTTTGGTCTTCATAATATCCTCTGGCAAAGAGTTATACATGTTGACTGAATGTTGTGTGAAGAAATACTGCCTTTTGTTTGTTTTAAACCTTCCACCTACTAATTTCCTGTGCTTTTTTTTTCTCTTTTTTTTTTTTTAAGGAAAAATGGTTCTGGTACAACAGCAGGAGCAGTGCAGAGGGGGTGGGTGCGGTGGTGTCAGGACCCTCCACCACTGCCAACCCCTAGGGCCTCTCCAACACCCCACCCTCCCGCTCCACAACACCTGCCCCCTGGCCACTTCCCCACTGGCTCGCCAGCTCCCTGGCCCCCCCCCCCCCCTTCCCGCTCCTCTCAGCTCCCAGTCCCTTTCTGGCCTCCACCCCTTCCCCACCCACCTGCCAGTTCCCCAACTCCCGGGTCCCTTCCCCGCTCCTCTTGGCCCCCACGTCCCCTCCTCGCCCATCACCGGTTCCCCAACTCCCTTCCCTGATCCTCTTGGACCCCCCCCCGCCCCTTCCCCACCCGCCTGCTGGTTCCCCAACCTCCCAGGCCCTTCCACACTCCTCTCGCCCCTGTCTGTCTGAGTATGGTCAGGGTGGGAGATTTGAAAAGCATCCGCGGGCCAGATTCCAGCCCCTGGCAGGCCAGATTCTGGCTTGCGGCCGCTTCTCCTGGCCCCTGCCGGCCCAGCTGGGGGCTGGGATCAGCAGGGGAAAGGAGATCAGGGCCGTCCGTTGGGGAGGGGGGGAGCGGGGCGATCGCCCCGAGCTCCACGGTTTCAAGGGCCCCGTGCTGCCCCACTATCAGCAGGGCAGTACGGGGCCTGCACTGCTGCCCCCCTACTGCAATGTGCAGTCCGCTCACTCCCCCAGCTCAGCCCAACTGCCTTTGGAAGGCAAGGCAGGCCCCAGGCTGAAGCCTAGGTGCAGAGCAGGAGAGTTGAGCCCATCCTCTATGACAGCCCCCTCCACCTCCCCCACCCACTCCTGTCACCAGCTGGCTCCCGCTGGCAGCGTCAGCTCTGGCTGGTCCCCAGTGGGCAACTGGGGTCCCTAGAGGTGGCTCCGCATCCCCGGGGGGCGACCAGAGTCCCTGGGGGCAGAGCAGGCCGGCGCACCATGCTCCCCTCCAGCGTGGGGGGGTGCGGGACCCGCCTATCCTGATTTGCTCTGGGCCCGCTCCCCCCAAGGGACAGCCCTCCTTTCCCCTTCTGACCCTGGACCCCAGCTGGGCAGCGGGGCCAACCAGGGAAAAATAGGTGCCGGTATGCCGTACTGGGGTGTACCGGCAGAAAAAAGGCTCCGCTAATTTAATTTGGTGTCCTCTAGTTTTTGTGTGATGGGAAGGAGTAAATAACACTTCATTATTTACTTTCTCCACACCCATCATGATTGTATAAACTTCTGGTGTACCCCCTCAGTTGTCTTTTTTCCAAGCTGAAAAGTCCTAGTCTCATTTATCTCTCCTCATATGGAACTGTTCCAGCCCCCAATCCTTACTGTTGCCCTTTTTTACACCCTTTATAATTTTTTTAAAAATTCCAATATACTTTTTTTTTTGAGTTGGGATGACCAGATCTGCACACAATGTTCAAGACGTGGATGTGCCATATGATTCCCAATATTGTGTTAGCTTTTTTGACTGCCGCTGAACATTGCATAGTTGTTTTCAGAGAACTATCCACAACGACTCCAAGATCTTTCTTGAGTGATAACAGCTATTTTAGACGACATAATTTTATATGTATAATTGGGCTTATGTTTTCCAATGTGCATTATTTTCCATTTGTCAGCACTGAATTTCATCTGCTATTTTGTTGCCTATTTCTCAGTTCTGTGAGTTCCATTTCTAACTATTCACAGTTTGTTTTGGACTTAACTGTCTTGGATAGTTTTGTATTGTCTCCAAATTTTGCCACCTCACTGTTTACCCCTTTCTCCAGATCATTTATGAATATGTTGAACAGCACTGGTCCTATTAAAAACTCCTGGGAGACACCACAGTTTACCACTCTCTATTTGAAAATGGACCATTCATTCCTATCCATTGTTTCATATCTTTTAAACAGGTATCCCATGACTGTATATTTTGCTTAAGAGCATTTGGTGAGGGACCTTATTAAAGGCTTTCAGAAAATCGAAGTACATTATATCCACTGGATGACCCTTGTCTACATGCTTCTTGACCTTTACCACTCCCCCCAGCCCCTCAAAGAATTCTAGTGGATTGATGAAGCATGATTTCCCTTTATAAAAACTGTGTTGACTCTTCCTCAACAAATCATATTCATCTGTGTCTGATGATAAAAAAAAATAACAAAACCAAAAACTTTCTGGTTTCTATAGCTCACTGTGTCTTCTCTTTTGGTAAGCTGAGTGTAACTGTATGGAATGTGTTGGAAATTATGGCAACTTCTTAACTACAACAGGGCAAGCAATGCTAAAACAACATATGAATCAAGTACACTTAACATGCTTATGCCTTTTCTTTGCTTCCTATGCAGAATCAGGTGGACCCTTTATTGAGCAGGTATATGTCCTACAAAGCTATGCAGAGGGATGGAAAGAAGGAACTTGGGAAGAGAAAATAGATGAGAGGCCATGCATTGATCAGCTCATGTACTCAAAAGACAAACATGAATACTACAGGTAATATTTTACATTATATGCAACTCTTTCTTTTCCCCCGTTAGTTCAGTCAGTGAGACATTTGAATTCTTTCCACATGCAGTCTGATTTGTTTATTATACTTCTACATGAGTATTTGGATGCTTGAGGCTCATTTCGCTTTTATCTGTTTTGGTTGGAAGAAGGGCTGATAAGAGGTAACAAAGTAGTACAAGAGTGGCAGCAAGATGAAAATTTCCATTTCCTACAGGTTTTGTGAAAGGACACTTAGGAAAATACGTAGAACAGTCATAGAATAGGGTTGGAACTGATCTCAGGAGGTCATCTATTTCAACTACCTGCTCAAGGAAGGACCAACCCCAACTAAATCATCCCAGCCAGGGCTTTGTAAAATTGAGTAAAACTTGTAAAACAGACTGCTGGTCTGACTCATTATGGGCATACTTATTATGTTCTTATGAGTAAGAGATGCATATGTTTAGTTTACTGGAAAAGTTACCAACTTACTTTTATATAAAACCTGATATCTTTAGTTCTACAAATAGTTGTTTTAATCAGGAAAAAGGTTGTTGCATTTTTTCATTTGTTTTTTTAACCCCAATAAAATAAATATACTCTGAAAATCAGGAATCCTAAATGTAAATGAATTATTTTTGTGTACCACGATATTATAAAGACGTTTTCTTATTTTAAAGAGTACATGTACATTTTTATTGAGACCAAAGACTATTTTTTAACCTAGGATATGCTGAAAACTTACAGTGCACAGCAAATTCATTTTAAAATGGTGACCTACTAATTGGAGACCTTTTTACTTTCTTACAGGGGATGGTTCTGGGGTTATGAGGAAACACGGAGCCTAAACATCTCTTGTTTGTCTGTCCAAGGATCAGCCTCTATCATAGCTCCTATTCTTTTGAAAAACACTTCAGCACGGTGGGTAGCCAGTATGTTATTTTTTGTGTGTCTAAAAACCAATCTTCACAGCTAGGAGAAAGGAGGCAAAAGCTTTTGGCATATTGCAGAATGATGGTATATCCTCACTGGAGAAGTATAGTTCATTAGAAGTATTATAAAATATCTGGCATCAGAGCTCCTGGGGCTCCCTTGTCCCCGAGCTGTGGCTCCCTTCCCCCAGCCCTAGGTCGACTTAAGTAATTAAGTCGACCTAGGGCGTCCACACCAGTGTAGGTTGACTTAGACCTTAGTCAACCTAACAGTCAACCTAAGTCAACCTAACAGGCGGTAGTTATTAAGTCAACTCAAGGACACCCTTAAATCGACTTAATGAAAGCCCGACTGGTCCACACCAGTGTAGGTTGACTTAGACCTTAGTCAACCTAACAGTCAACCTAAGTCAACCTAACAGGCGGTAGTTATTAAGTCAACTCAAGGACACCCTTAAATCGACTTAATGAAAGCCCGATGAGGACACGGAGTAATTTAGATTGACTTAAGCATTCTTAAGTCGACGGAAATTGCTAGTGTAGACATAGCCTTAGTGCCCGAACCCTAAAAATCTCCAACCTCATTGCCCGAAGCCTTATTTCCCCTAAATATTTTCTGCAGTGCAGTTGTACAGTACAATAATAAAATCTGATTTATAATGGAAGACTCACCAAGACTTTAACAATAATAGTAACTTCCAAGCAATCACTAAAATAATCTTATCTCCTGGTTATGGCTGAGTTGACCTCCATAGACATCTGCAGGACTTCATTCTGTGTAGTTTATTTTTTAGCTCTGATATTCATAGATTCCAGGTTAAATAAGGATCATTGTGATCATTGAGTGTGACCCCGATCATCAAGTCTAACACAGGCCAGGGAATTTCCCCAAAATAATTTCGAGAGTAGATGCTTTAGAAAAAACATTGTCTTGATTTTAAAATTATCAGTGGTGGAGAATGCACCATACCCCTTGGTAAATTGTTCCAGTGGTCAATTGCTGTCACTGTTAAAAATGTACATCATATTTTCCATTTGACTTTGTCCAGTTATCTAGTGGTGATTCATTCTGTGTCCCTTTAAAATGTACTAGGTTGGCCAGAACTTCTCTGCATTGAAGATGTTCTCTTATTTGCTTTCTGAGGGCTGCTCCTGTCACACGAGGGGTTCTCAAATGTTTTCAGGTTACAGACAATATCTTAACGGAGAAATATCTCATGGCTTACTCCCCACCTCATCCATAAATGTAGACCACTAATCCTCCTGTTTGTGGTCCCCTAGTGTCCCTGCAGCAATTACTACAAGTACCTAGATGGGAAAGCAATATTAGGAGAATTTTTATTTGTATTTAATTAAATGAAGTAAATTTAGCAGCCAGTAATGAGGAGAGCCAGCACTCTGTGACAAGATTGCACTGCAAAGATCCCTAGTGGTTCCTGGGTTACATACAATTACGGAATGCCTTTCTTATAACAAACAGGATGTGAAGCTGTTGCTGTAAATACAACGTGCTGAGGCAATTTTCACGCTTAGTTTTTACTATGCACATAAGGGCAGACTTTGCTTCCCTTGCTGCTATATAAGGAATCATACTAATGTAAGTTATATTTCTAAGGGAATTGCACTCAGCTTTATGATTTTTAATAGGTCAGTGATGTTAGACAGAGCTGAAAACCTTCTTCATGACCACTACGGAGGGAGAGATTATTGGAATGTGAGTATTTTCTAGTTAGCTTCTTCAGATGTTCTGTTTGATATTTATAAAAACCTAGTGCTGGCTGTGTTTGTTGCTGATGATTTTGCTGTGAACGCAGAGAAGCAACCAATCTCATACATGAACTGTACACTGTATATTGTACCTGATTGAGTGGGATGTGTAGCTACTGTATTGAATATAGAATGTCTACAGCTGCTGCAGAGGACATTCCAGTATCTTGGCTCCATGTCCTCAGTCCTGCAAGGAGCTCTGTGTGGGTGAACTCCTGCTCCTGTGTAGTGCCCTGATCAGAGAGCTCCTTACAGGTACAGGCCTCAGGCTATAAACATTTCAGTGGGATTTTCCAAAATGCTTAATAATGGCCTAATGCCTGATTTTAGTGGGAACAGAGTTAGGTCGACCCTAAATCTTTCAGAAATTTCAAACCATAGCCTTTCAATAGACGGCATCAAGTGTGGGAGTTGAAAGTTTTAATCACTGACTCAGTGATGGAGCCATAAGAAAGAGCGAGTGGTGTGATGTGATGTGATGGACTGAATGTTCTTTATTTCCCTGTTTCATATGAAGCTGAATTTATGTTCTGGGGTAATGGTTCTAGCTGTGTTAAATCCAGCTAATGTCCTAGGTACAGAATCAGAGACACAGAATTAGAGAAGATTGTTTTATGCAGCAAAATACTGTACAGCAATATTTGCCACATATAATAAAATCAATAATAAAGAGGTTTTCAGTCTTCTGGAAATTTAGTATTTAAAATGCAAATAATAAATAACATTTAAATGTTACGAATTTTAAAAGGGCTTGTCCTTTTATGGTTGGTAAGTTGTTTGAATAAATGACTATCATTTTATAATTATAATTTTTTTTATTACAGTGTCCTTGCAAGCTAGTTTCACTCATGATAAAAACATCTGCCTTGGTGCTGTTTCCTTATTTTATCACAGTAGTAAAATATAGAAGAGGTATAAAATGATCCCAGTGCATAAGATTTTGAACTTGTGTGTTGATTATAGCACAGCTATCCATGGATGTTGGGTGTCAGAGCGCTTGCACTGTGTCAGTAACTAAGAGTTGCATCCAGAGAGTGTTGTGATTTTCTTCTTTGTCACTTACAAAATCCAACTGATGACCAAGTTTGCAAGTTTTATACAATGAACACAAAACACATATCGTATGATTCCCATCATCAACTGCTTTATTTCTCACACCTAAACAGTTGTGCATGTTCGCCAAAATGAAGAGCCTGCAATTCTACAACGAACAAATTAGTAGATTCTCATATTTGCAAACTAATTAGACTTCTACCACTGTTTTGTGTCTACCTTCTGGATCCAGTATTTCTGTACTTGATCTGGTGCAGAGATGCCTTCTTTCACTTAACAGGTTACCCCATACAGTGATATTAGGTTCTAATTCCATCTAAGATACTGTCTCACTCACTGTATGACCTTGGACAAATCATTTGTGACCTCATAATACTAATTTACCACTTTTTAACCTGGGTCTAATTAATGGGAACCTCACTGAAAACATTTTTCTCCCTCTAAATTGAGCTTTCCTAGTTTAATGACCCAGCATGCTAACACTTAGATCTTAAGTGTACCATGGATGTTTGCATAACAAGTGCACTTACCATTGACTGGTAGTTTGCTGATAACACAGCAGTTGGTAAAGTACTATACCTGTTCTCTATTGAAATGTGTGGTACAAAAATGAAAAATTTCTAAATTTAAACTACAGGGTAAAGAAATCTCTACCCTTCACCCAGTCTGTAGGTCTAGCTGTTAAAAGGCACTTTTGAAACACTCCTGCAGTGGCCAGTTGTGCATATGGGATGTAAGTGTAGATGCCCATGAGTTGGTAAAAAGAACTGTCCAATGCTGGGAATTGTTCCTTTGCAACATTGTAGGAATGTTTTAAAAGTAACTCCATTCCAGGAGCTCTGAATGGAAACAGCTTCTCACATGCACCTATTTATAGCTCTCTCCCTACTCCCAGATTGTCACTCAGCAGCTCCTCTCATCCTGACAGACACGTCGAAGCATGGTGTTTGCTAAACACCTTCGTGTGGTGGGGGATGAGTTTAGAAGGAAGTACCTTCACTCCACAGATGAGGCAGACAGGACAGACTACAATGAGGACTGGACACAGATGAAGGTAAACTAGCTGGAGCATGTTTCCAATAGGTTTTTTGAGTATTTTAACTGCACTTTGAGGGGGGTGGGGAGTAACTATGAATATGATGAATTTAACACTCAGCGGCTGTTGTCTTTTTGCCCTTTCAAGGTTTTTCCCTTCCTGGAACAAAAATTTGTTCGGATCCTTTTGACTCAGTGGTATGCTAGAGAGGATCATTGCAAGGTTTCTTGTTATCCCACTTCCATGAAGGGCAGTTATTCCCTTTGGTGTTTTCTTCATCTCGTCAGATGGAGTAACACTCTATTCAGAACTGCCAGTTGTTACTTTGATTAATTAGAGATCTTTTATAAACAGCTCTTTCCGTTTATTTATTCATTGCTATCAGATATCAAAACAGAGTAATTAGCTGTAAGTACTACCACATATTGTCAGTATGAACCTTCTAACAGCTCTCTTCAACTGGATTAAGGCAGTGCTTTAACCATGCTGCAGTACAGATGATCATATGCCTTTTTCATTCTGAGTTCATGCCAGTGTATTTGGATTACAGCATGTGCTTTTTCTCTGATAGGTAAAGCTGGGCACTGCTGTAGGTGGACCATACCTTGGGGTTCACCTAAGAAGAAAAGACTTCATCTGGGGTCACAGGGAAGATGTGCCAAGCCTCCATGGAGCAGTGAAGAAAATCCGCAGCCTCATGGAGATGCATAAACTTGAGAGAGTTTTCGTAGCCACTGATGCCATTGTGGAGGGTATGCAGCTCTAACCGTATGTAATCCTTGGTCTTAATTCACAATGGAGGTTGGTCACCATGGCAACAGTTATCATTTCATATTCATGGATTATTGATAGTCTTCCTGGGAGACCGAACAGCTCGGAATTGAAAGGGATGCGGGAGCCTTTCATCTCCTTGCTGACAGTTCAAATCCAGCCCAAATAGAAACCACTTATCTGGTGTTTTTCACAGGCTGTTTAGCCATCTGCATGAAACAATCTTGATGTCCTGTCCAGTTCCCAGGGAAGCAGATGTTCACATAGCACAAGCTGTCACTACAGCTAGCCGCTAGCTATACCAGGCAGCTGTGCAAGATCAGTGTATATGGGTGAGGAGACTGAGCACTCATCCACCATAGCTTTGCCCTCTCGTGATTGGTGAGACACAGGTTCTGTCCATGCTGTACCTGTTCTGGGAAAGAATGACTCCTTTCCAGAGCAATCAGTTTAGTACCTTTCATATGCACTAAATTCACCAGAAAACATCTCACATTGCTTTTAATAGTATCACCTAGTGAGGGATGGAATTTTTACCTTTTCTTCCTCTGCTTTCCCACTTTCACCATGTCTTTTGTTTATGTTTCCATGATGACATTAGAAAAGGATTGAGGGGGGAGGCCACTGTGGCAGCTGACCTAGATGAGCCACCATTCTTTGCCTGTGGCTTCTGCACAGTCAGAAAGTGACACTAGGGGTACCACATGTTTCCCAGGCCCATCAGTTCCAGACGCCTTCACTCCATCATCATTTGCCATCTCATCCTTGCAATGTGTGTCTAATAATCCTTTATTAGCACCTATTGAACCCCCTGCTTAAATCAGTACCTACCCCAAACAAATCATCCCAGC
Source organism: Pelusios castaneus (assembly GCA_007922175.1). Lineage (NCBI taxonomy): Eukaryota > Metazoa > Chordata > Testudines > Pelomedusidae > Pelusios > Pelusios castaneus. The sequence goes on along the minus strand of ML685946.1, from coordinate 2,630,165 downwards.
AAAGTCGGACCTTAAAAACTTCTAAGGATTAAGATTCCACTACCGACCTAGGTAACCCATTCCAGTGCTTCACCACCCTCGTAGGGAAAAGATTTCCTAATATCCAACCTAAACGTTCCCCCCTGCAACTTGAGACCATTGCTCCTAGTTCTATAATCTACTTCTACTGAGAACAGCCTAGCGCCATTGTCCCTGGAACCTCCTTTCAGACAGTTAAAAGCTGTTATCAAATCCCCCTCATTCTTTTTTTCTGCAGACTAAACAAGCCTAGTTTCCCTCAGTCTTTCCTCATGAATCATGTGCTCCAGCTTCCTAATAATTTTTGTTGCCCTTCTCTGGACTCTGTCCAATTTATCCACATCCTTTTTGTAGTGGGGGACCCAAAACTGGACGCAGTATTCCAAATGTAGCCTGAATAGAGGGGAATAATAACTTCCCTTGATCTGCTGGCAATGCTCCTCCTAATGTAGCCCAATATGCCATTAGCACCCTTGGCAATAAGGGCGCACTCTTGACTCATGTTTAGCTTCTTGTCCAGTAGTTTGGGAGCTGACCTTGTCTGTGAAAACAAAAGCAAAAAAAAAAGCATTGAGTGTTAGTCTTTTCCACATCTGTCACTATGTTGCCTTCTGCTATCTGCACGGCCCACACTTTCCATGAGCACCTTCTTTATGCTAACGTATCTGTAGGAATCCTTCTTGTTACTCTTCATGCACCTTGCTAGCTGCAATTCCAGTTGTGCTTTGGCCTTCCTAATTTCACTCCTGGGTGCTCGAGCAGTATTTTTATACTCCTCCCATGTCATTTGTCCAAGCATTAAGCCCACCCAAGACTTCTTCATTAAGACAAGCTGTTCACCTGCCAGATTTACTATTCTTTCTGCACATTTGGGATGGTTTGTTCCTGTGCAAATAAGGCTTCTTAAAAATACAGCCTGGTCTCTTGGACCCCTTCCCCCTCATATTAGCCTCCCACAGGATCCTGTCCATCAGCTCCCTGAGGGAGTCAGAGTGTTCCTTTCTGAAGTCCGTGGTCCGTATTCTGCTATTCCCCTTTTTTTCTTTTGTCAGGATCCTGAACTCGACCATCTCTTGCTCACTGCTGCCCAGGTTACCACTAGGGAAATAAAAATTAGTTTAATTTAAAAATCTGTTTAAATGGTCTGAAAAAGAAAATGTAAATGGTTAAACGCTGGGGTGGGGGAAGGTTTGGCACCTCACTGCCAAATGAGAACAGCATAGCTGCAGCTCTCCCCTCCATGCTAGCTGGGTTGCTGTCACTGATGGAGAGCTGAGATGAGCCCAGCTGCAACTTGGACCTCCCCCCAACCCCACCTGCTCTGCACTTCCCTGCTAGCAAGACCTGTCCAGCTGCTCTCCCTGGCAGGGTGCCACTCAAGTGCAGCTAAACTCCCTGGCACTGGGCTCTGCACCTTCCCCCCATTGTGGGTCACCCCACTCCCCCCACATACACTGTGGTCTTCCCCCCATGCCTGGATCCACGCATCCCTGCCAGGAACAGCTGCCCCAGCCTTTAGCAGTGGATGGGCTTGTGCCTGCCCGCTCCCTGGAAATCAAATAATAGCAACAGCTGCTGTGCCCAGCTGCTCTTCCTGACAAGGAGCTAGCCCAGATGCCGGTTCCCCTGGCCTTCCAGTTTAAATGGTAATTAGCTGTTTAAAACATTTAAACAGCTGATTACCGTTAACGGTTAACCGTTTACATCCCTAGTTACCACCTACTGCTACTTCCCCTACCAATTCTTCCCTGTTTGCAAGCAGCAAGTCAAGAGGAGCACGACCCCTAATAAGTTCCTCCTGTACTTGCACAAGGAAGTTGTTCACCACACTTCCTGGATTGTCTGGGCTTTGCTGTATTGCTCTCCCAGCAGACACCAGGATGATTAAAGTCCCCTATGAGAACCAGGTCCTGTAATCTGGAAATTTTCACTACTTGTCAGAAGAAAATCTTGTCTACCTCCATCCTCATCGTTTGTTTGACCATAACAGAAGCCCATAGCAACATCACCCTTATTGCTTTTGCCTCTAAACTTAACCCAGAGACTCTCAATAGGCTTTTTTCCAGTTTCACACGGGAGCTCTGGAAATTTTCACTACTTGTCAGAAGAAAATCTTGTCTACCTCATCCTCATCGTTTGTTTGACCATAACAGAAGCCCATAGCAACATCATCCTTATTGCTTTTGGCTCTAAACTTAACCCAGAGACTCTCAATAGGCTTTTTTCCAGTTTCACACGGGAGCTCTGAGCAGTCATACTGCTCTCTTACATAGAGTGCACCTCCTCCACCTTTTGTCCCCTGCCTGTCCTTCCTGAACAGTTTATAACCGTCCGTGATGGTGCTCCAATTGTGTGCATTACCCCCGCAAGTCTCAGTTATTCCAATTACATCTTAGTTCCTTGATTGTGCCAGGACTTCCAGTTCCTCCTGCTTGTTTCCCAGGCTTCTTGCATGTGTGTACAGGCATGATGAATACATAAATACAGTATGTTACTATATAGGTACAGAACAATATATAAATACAGGCACATAGGACAATGTTAGTCATTTTCTCTTACAGAACTATGTCAGATGGCTCATGAGTATTGTTTTTCTTTCAGAGACTGAAGAGCTCAAGAAATTACTGCCTGAGATGGTGAGGTTTGAACCCACTTGGGAGGAGCTAGAACTCTACAAAGATGGAGGAATAGCAATTATTGACCAGTGGATCTGTGCACATGCTAGGTAGTTTGTTTTTTGGATGTGCCTGTTAGGTTTGTATGTGGAATCAGATTTTAACATTTTTTAATCTTGCAAACCTAGTAATGTGACTGAACGAGATACAGTAATGTCTGTTTAAAACAGGTTAAAAGATTTAGAAGTGCCACAGGACTCCTTGTGTGTTTTGCTGAAATAGACTAACATGGCTACCTCTCTGGAGTAATGTCTGTGTTTCTGATTGCAGATAACTCCTTAAAAACAGATTAGACATTGATAAGGCCATTATGTGTATCTTAAAAACAAATTCTTTTCCAATAACCAGTTCTGTTTTTCTTCACAGGTATTTTACAGGCACCTCAGTTTCAACATTTTCCTTCCGGATTCATGAGGAAAGGGAGATCTTGGGCTTTGACCCCAAAACAACATACAACCGATTTTGTGGTGAGAAAGAGAGAAACTGTGAACAACCAACCCACTGGAAAATTGTTTATTAATAAAACCACTCCAAAAGAATGCAGTAAGTTATGAGCTCACCAAACCAAGAGGACACTCCCAGGAAACAGATCTTTCTAACCAGGCTACTTCCTTCTCCTCCTCCTTCCTGGTGTTCACTCAGAATTCAGTTTTGCAATACAGGGTAGCAATACTGTAGTCATTCTTCTGACCAGGCACAGATACAACTGGTGCACATTCAGTGAGCTCAGAATTCAGTTCTTGGTGTAGCTGTTGTGCCAGGACAATGTAGGCACACTCTAAATGTTTAATTTAGATTTAAGAGGCCAAGCGTTATTTTAGGAGGCAGCAAAATGTTTTCACTCAAAACCCCTGAAAGGTTATTTTTTTGTTTTTTAGCTACAGTTTTTACCACATTCTCATCCTCGGGATAACTTGTGCAGCTGGTTATTTTCTTCTAGCTTTATGTTTGCCTCCCTATATTATTATCTGTTTACAAGGAAAATGTTTAGGGTTTGTAACCTGCACTTTGGGAGGGCTGCAGATTGTGCACAGAAATCAGCAGTTCTGTAGGGAAAATCAAATAGTATTTTTGAACTTTTCAAACTGGTTAGAAAAAATATTTAATATTCATTATAGGGCAAGACAGGTGGTATTTTTACCTGAACATAGACCAGTGTCACAGCTAAATCCTTTAATAATAATTCTCAGCAGAGTGGTCAGCAACTAAGAGACATAAAGTCTGAACTACTGGGCAACAGCAAAGCTGGATGGGTTGTTTAGTGGGGATGCAAAGAAAAGTGTGCATTACCTGTCACATACGTGTTCTTTCTAAACAGGAGGCTCGTACAGAGCTGTTATTCAGCACCTTTCTCCATGTTAAATTTACTCAAATCAAGGCAAATATAAACAGCATTTCAGGAGACTCCTGCTTTGCAAGAAGACCTTTTCAAAGGCCATTCCAGAGTCTACATGTCACTTAGATCAAGCATCCCAGTAACTTTGTCAAGTTGAATCCTTTTATACCCCTTTACTTTTTTCTGCCCTTTTCTACTATCAGTATTTTTCTTGGTTGCTGGCAGTGTTCTCTGCTGCCAAGGGGAATATTGTGTGCCATTTTTAGTATGTGTAGCAGCTGTTTTGTAATGGCACCGTGAACTATGCAGCATCTCATTGTATTCCTGGAGGATTTAACAAATCAAATACTTATTACACCACCGGGAGTGTGAAGTGTGTAATAACTTGTTCTTAAAAATTACCAGCAAAATATTCTTGTGGCCTTTCCCTTCCCTTACTACCTTGCAAAAATGGCTATGTGCTACTGACTGCTCCTAACATCTGACAAGGATCATCATTTGATGATGATGATGACTTACATATCAGGCTGTCAACAAAGGGAAGTGGCAAATTGGAGGTACTGCCTTTTTGTTAAGCTACAGTAAGTATGGAGCATGTTCAGGCTTGAGGAGTGTTTTGCACCTGTCTAGGGAGAGCAGGGTGAAGCATTCTTTCTTTTTCCCCTTCATCCCTGGCCAGATGTACACTAGAAGCATTTACACGGCATGGTTTCAGCCCTGGATTCAGATATGCCAGAACTGTGACTAGCTGTTCTAAAGGTCACCAGATTCTTTGCCTTTCCCCTTAATTCGCATAACCGTCAGATCTCACAAATAAACGCTCTGCAGCTGCATACAGGTAACACTCTCCTTGGGGCCTGAGATGTTTCACTGAGTGAGGACACACCCCTTCTGTCAGCCATTGCGGCATGGGGAGTGTTAAATTGTGCAATGTGGGCAGAAGAGTGCAGTGCCTATCTGAGAAAACACTTCTCAGATATGAACCCTGGCAAGATCTTTTACACTGTCACAATTCAGGATTGGCTACATTAAGTATTTTGCTTACAGTATGCATCAGGTTGACTTCTGTGTTGCAGTTTTAATGTGGCTCATGGTTCTGTGGGTCTCTGCTGGGCCTCTTTTAAGAAGAAGGGTGGCAGTAATTTTCAGAGTTCAGGGTTATTTGTGTCCTCTAAATTTAAACAAATCATCCAACAGTTCATCTGTTGCCAAGTGTACTTTTATTGTGTCCTCTGCCCACTCAGTGCCTCTTTCATTTTCTCAGCAACATTCTTCTCAGCTCCTTCCTGGGTCACACTGGGCTTCATCTCCTGTCTGCTGCCTACCTGCTTGAACTCAGTAATATACCAGTCCTCCCATGGGAGTCTTCCTGTGCACTCCCTGACCTGACAGCCAGGCAGACTTGTCCGTGCTGTGCGCAGCCAAACTTGTATATAGTCTAAAAAATGTCAAGTCTCCTGTGTTTTTACCAGCTATTTATTTGTATCTCTACAGCAAGGGTTACTTTTCAATGACAAGCTGAAGCTTGGGGGAGTCTAGCATTCTCCAAGCAGTGCCTTTTCCAGCTAAATTGGACATGGTTGTCATGTAGCCTACATGCTGTGCAAAGTATACATACAACTGTATACCTCAGTTTCTTATGAAAAATAAAAAGCTTTGTAGGATCTGGTGTGAATTCTCCATGTTTCTTCCTGCTCTTAGTTCCCCGTGCACCTGACTGTCCCATAAACCAGCTCACTCATGTCATGGATAGATTGCAATGACAGAACGGGTTTTATGATTCAGTCTGGCCACCTGCGAGAAGGCTCTTCAACCTAGCATCAAAGGTAGAACAAGAGCCAATCGGTGGAAGCTGGAGCTAAATGATTTAGACTGAATTAAGGTGCAAACTTTGACAGTCAGGGAAGTCAACCACTGGAACAACTTCCTTGGCGATGTGGTGGACTTTGTCATTTGAAGTCTTTAAACTGAGATCAGATATGTGTTTTGTTAAAATATATTCTAGCTCAACTCAGAGTTATTAGACTTAATTTCACCCAGAGAGTCCTGCATCAACAGCCTTGGGTTAGGAAAGAGGTTAGTTCAAAATGATGGTTATAACAATCCCTTCCTGGCCTTCAAATCTATCAGTCATAAGCTCTCCTACAACGTCAGGCCACCTAGAATAGTTAACAGCTGTAGGACCATCAAGTTGTGACTTCTTGGCACCGTGTGCTGCCATTATCCCCTTCTGAGCTGGTGCCAGTTTGGGCCCCTTTGCACTCACTCTGAGCAGCTGTTAATGGCTGGTTGAGGGGCTGGGTAGTGCAGCAGCCCTCTGCAAATGCAAGTTGTAGATGCTGATAACCCGGCAGTATTCCACAAACTAAGTTGTCAGAACATGTGCTTTCAGTCCTGCCTCTCCCATGGCCCGTGCAGTGGAACATGCTGCAGACAGCGATCTTGATGGAGCACATTGTTGCACGGTTGTCATAAGAAGCATTACACTTAAGACGAGAGCTGCGTGCAGGGCTAAAGCAATCCATGTGGTCCAAGAGCCACTGGCTGTGTGTCACTGCAGTAATGGAGATGTTCTGCTACAGTAGCTAACTTCAGGACCTAAAGGGGGGAATTTTCAGTCATGATCCAAATATATTTACATTGATATGTCTGTTTGTGTTGCATATAACATCATGATTCCATCTCCTGAGATGCTTTGCCTCTCTGCTCTCTGACTGCTCAGTGGGCATCAGAAGGATTTGCAGATAGCTTTTGATCATCCCTTTAAACAAATAATGTAAGTCCCAAAACTCAGAGCATCATTCCTTGCAGCCAGTACCACCCCTATGGGGGGAAGGGTTAGAAAAATGTCAGCTCAAGGGTTAATTCATTTTCTGCATTTCAATCAGAGAGAGATGGCTATAGGAATTTTCATTGCTGAAAATAGAAAAGGCGAGGGAGAGGTGCACAAAAATACCCACCAACAAGTTTAAATAGTTAAAATTCCACAGAGGAGAAGGCTGTGGAGTCAGCCTGTACACCTGTGCTTGTTCCCACAGGAGCATCTCCAGAAGAAGACACAAAAATGGAAAGGATCGCTAATCTAATCTGTGATCTTTTACTCAATGCCACCATGAAAGGAATATTAATGCTATAAAAGCCTTGAGGGAAAAGTACCAGCTGGTGGAAAATTGCTCCCTAAAAACATGATCTGCAGCACAGAAAGTTCTGTGTGGTTGCTTTCAACCAGGGAGTGGTAGTACATCCTTTTTGCCATAAGGTGGTGACAGCAGAGTCTGAGATCAAACTGCCTTTGAGTTGCACAGCTGCAGAGAATGCAGTAGCAACTGCTGGCTTCTCAACCAGCGCCTCAGATAGGGATACACCTTAAGGGTGAAATTTTTAATGATAAAAGTATAATTACTTCATGCCAATGACTTTAATCGGTCTTAAATCTCAAATACTGTTTGTTTAGATGTATGAAGCCAAACAGGGTGATTTTGAGGTCCCCTCTGGATTAGAGGTTAATAAGATTCATGGTTATAGCAGACCTGGGCAAAATGTAGTCAGTACAGCATGCTGTAAAGAAGGCACATAGCCTACTCGCACTTGTAGTGTATGTGAGTGCATGAATGTCCTTGGGGAGGACTACCCAGCTGCAGGCATTGACTCGTCCTTTGCCAGTGCATGCATTCCTCTATGTTACGGCTTAGAGTGATTGTTCTTTGCAACAGTTTTACCTGTTCATTTGATGAATACAATCATCTTCAATGATTATGGATTGATGCATGTGTTTGTTACCACCTTGTTTTATGAATGGGCTTCACTCTCATCAGTTGGAGCATCTAACAACATTCAGTGCAGCTAGTTACTACAGGTGAATTCCAACTCTCCCAGTGTCCTGCAGCATGGCCCCAGAATCCCTTTCCTGAGCAGACCTGAGTGCCAGTCTTTCTGAACAGTGTTCCCTCTAAGCTGTGCGGGTGCGCGGCCGCGCAGCGGCCGTCGCACCCCCCTCGCAGCACTGAGGGACTCCCGCGCAGCCTGGCAGACCCCGCTGCTCCCTCCAGACCCCCGGGCTGTGGCTTTGCCGTGGCAGACCCGGCCCATGCCCGGCCTCTGGGCTGGCCCTCCCCGCCCCCAGGGTGGGACAGGCAGGCTCAGGCTCGGCTCAGGTGTGCGGGCCTGCCTGCCTGCCCCACGTGGCCGGGGCAGCGGCGTGGCTGCGGCCGTGGCCGGCTCCCGGGCTCCCACCCGCCGACCGCCTCGACTTCCTGGGCCGGGGCCGGGCTCATCCGACAGCCTCGGCCTCCCAGCATGGGGCCGGGATCAGCCTCCGGGGCTGGGGTCTGCTCCGCCCCACCGGCGGCTTCCCAGGGCCGCGGTAGGGTCCTCCCCCACCAGCGGCCTTGGCTTCTCTCTTTCTCTTCTTTGCTTTCCTTTTTCTTTCCTTCTTTCTCTTCTTTGTCTTCCTTCTTTTTTCTTTCTTCCTCTCTTTCTCTTCCTTCTTTCTCTTTTTTCCTTCTTTGTCTTCCTTTTTCTTTCCTTTTTTCTTTTTCTCTTCTTTCTTTCTCTTTTCTTCTTTCTCTTCCTTCTTTCCTCTTCTTTCCTTCTTTCTTTTTCTCTTCCTTCCTTTTTCTCTCTTTCTTCCTTCTTTCTCTCTTTTCCTTCCTTCCTTTTTTAAAAAAAACTTTTTAAAAATTAATTTTAAATAAAAAGCTTTCTAAAAATTAAATTTCAATTATATTCATTCAAATTCAATTAAACACAATTAATTCTATTAACAATTACTTTCACTTCAATTAATGCTTATAATTTCTGTCATGTGAGTTTACACAAAAATTTTATTCAGAAAAAGTTTTGCACACAAGCCGCCGAACCTTAGAGGGAACATTGTTTCTGAATAGTACAGTGATGTTGGGATATGCAAAGTGGGGACTGCGGTGGGACCATGGGATTCCTGGTCACTCACAAGACATTTACAGCAGGGTGTTGATGTAGTATATCAAAGCCTGTGCAAACCACCTCAGCACACACTGACTCATGCTTAGTCAATTAAAATATCCTTCCAGGATCCCACTGGGTGTCACTGTGGCAGCTTGAAGACAGGCTGTGTGCTTTGCCTCGTCTGTATGAAATCCTTCTGGCCAGCTCTGCTGGCCTACAGAGTCAACCTGACATCTCAGACTGCTGTTGGAACTGGAATGTCTGTGTGTGATAGGCTGCTCCCCAAATCCAGTCTGGTGTGCCTCAAAGCCCACTCCTGAGCCCCAATTCATTCTGCTCTGCTAGGTGACCACTCACTCCTGAGTCAGTCCACCCCAGCCACCAGCGTGTAATTGGTCCCAGGCAGTGGGTGTAAATCCACTAGCCACACAGGCATCAGTCTCCAAGTGAGCACCTCCAGCCCCAGATATCAGACTGGGAGCCACTGTCTTACAGGTATTGAGACCCACTCCCAATCACCATAGTCTCAAATCTGACCACTTAACAAAGAAACGAATTGTGCCCAGCCTCCCACATCCACACCCTCTAAAGATGACACAGTTTTAGATAAAACAAATACTAGTTTATTGATCAGAGTCTGATTTCAAGTGAGAAAATGGCCAACCAAGGCAGAATCATAGTATAAATGAGTCAGGAGTGACCACTATCAAATAAAAGGTATAAATCACATCCTAATCCAGTGGTTCCTAACCTAAAGTGTGCCGGGAGAATCTGCTGGGGGCTGGAGTCATGTAAATCTCCTGCCCTGCTCAGCCGACCCACGTGGACTGTGCAGGGCAGGAAAAGCCTACAGCATGCAGATTCTGACTGCAGGTAAGTGTGGGCTGAGGGGTGAATAGGGTTTTGGGGAGGGGCATTGGGGTTGAGGGACTGGTGGGGGGCCCATGGGACAGCAAGGGGGCTGCAGGAGCTGGCAGAGGGGCTGCTGCAGCAGCCCGATCCAGCCAGCCCTGGCGCCGGGGTCTCCAGAGCTGGCAGCAGTGGCCAATCTGGCCTTCCCCGGCCCCGGCAGCCACAGGGACGCCACCAGCGGAGGTTGCCCAATCCAGCTTGCCCTGGCGGCCCCGGGGACACCTGCGGCAGCAGGCTCTATCCTGCCCTGACCCTGGAGTTGGCGGCGGTGGTAAGCTCCATCCAGCCCCGGGGACGCTGGCGGTGGTGGGATCCAGCCCCGGACAGGGTCCCGCAAGCTGGTGGCAGCCTGATCCGGCCTGGCCTGGCCCTGGTGTCCCCAGAGTCAGCAGTGGCAGCAGCGGCCCAATTCAGCCTGCCTCCACCCCAGCATCCCTGGGGGTGGCGTCCCAATCCGGTGGCCCCGGTGATGCCTGCGGCAGCAGGCTCCATCCTGCCCTGCCCCGGGGACCCAGGGTTCCATTCTGCCCCAGCTCGTGGATACTGGCAACGGCAGGATCTGGCCTTGGATGGGGTCTGGCAGCTGGCGGCGGGGGGATCTGGCCCTGGCCCCAGTGGCCAGAGCTGTATCGGGCAGGGCGGGGGTGGTTATTTTTAGCTGCCTCCCCATGTTGGGGCAGTTTAAAAATCCACCCATGGGCAGGGGGCCAGAAGGATGGTGCTGGCCCCTGCGGTGGGGGGAGGATCCGTCACAGGTGGCAGGGAGCTATGAGGAGGAGGGACCCACTGGGGGGAGGGAGCCGCCGTGGGGTGAGGGTTCACAATGGGTGGCAGGGAACCACTGGGGAGAAGGGGGGAAGGTGATGCTGCACCATACTCCCCTACCATGCCCTCCCACTTCCCAGGATCCCCCTGCCACCCCACATAGCTACTCGTTTTTCCTTCCCCTCTCTTGCCACCCTTGCCCTGCTCCCCACATAGCTATCCTTGCCCTCTTTTGCCACCTCTGCCCTGCTCTGCTCCCCACACTCTCTTCTGCCACCTCACATAATGACTCCTGATCTCCCTTCCCGTCTCTTGCCACCCCTGCCCTGCTATCCCTACCACCCCACATAGCAGCATTTCCTAACCAGTGTGCGTGGTTCATGAATATTCATGAATTAATTTGAATATTCATGAGTTTTAATGGTGGTGTGCCTTGAAACAATTTGAAGGTATCAAGGTGTGCTACGGCAGAGAAAAGGTTGGGAACCACTGTCCTAATCTAACATCTCTACCTAAACTGACCTCATAGTCCAAGATTATGCTCAAGGTGTTCAGCTCTTTCGTGTTTTACAGCCATTCTCTGCCCAGATCTTACCTGAAGTTGGAGAAAGTTGCAAGATGGTGTCTCCCGGGCAAAAGCCTGCAGCTTCTCCCTTTAAGCCATCTGTGCCTTTGTTTTTTAAACTCCTCACAGTCCCTCCCCCTCTGTGCTACTGTATGAATCTCTTCACTTGTACCTGAGCCAGGGAGGGCATCTGCATTCCCTTTGTCATGTAATTCTCCAGCCTCGGTGCTAGAGATAATCCTGAGAGACTGAACCCTGTATCATGCTTCACATCTGTACACACATGTTGCTGTAGGAAACATGGCATCATGGTAATTATGTAGAATATGTTACAAACATTCACAAGGGAACTGTGCAGGGCATGGGAGGGGGCTGGGGACTCATGGAATAGCGCAGGGGTGGAGGTGTGTAGGTAGGATGTGAAAGGACAGAGCCCAAAGGAAGTCATGTCCTCAAGCAGGGCCCAGCACAGCTCTCTCCTGTTCCTTTGAGGTGCCCCTAGAGCTGCGCCTTCCTCAGCAGGAAAGCCCTGCATATATGAGAGAGTTGAAGCAGGGGAAATTGCTGAGCTCTAATTCTGTTTCTCTGCACCCGTGGCATGGGAGAACACTCTCTCCCCTCTCTGTAGTGGTTTCCTCCCAACCTAGTTTCCCAGTGTTCTCAGGCATGGCTTGGAGCCTTTCTTGCTAAAGCTGGATGGCCAAACATGCTGGGGAGGGGTGTAGTGGAATGTCTGGGTGAAAATGAAAATGGATTTCACAGAAATTTTACCTCAACATTTTTTATTAAAACCAGTCTGGAGGGTTTTGCTATTTTTGCTCAAAACCTGAACATTTTCAAGACAAACAGACATTTTTCACAAAAAATTTCATGTTTACAAAAACAAACTTTTTTTTTTTGATCAATAAACCCTTTCAAATGAAAAAAGGCGAGCTGCTCTGTTTATAATCCACATGGAGCTGCCTTTTCTTTCCGAGCGGTTCACTTCCCACATAGGTGGCCTGTAGCAGCCAAAGGGCGGGGAAAGAGGGCTGGCTCCCATTCTGCCCCAGACCGCTGTCTTCAAGGGAGAAAGCCATTGGGAACAGGGGCATTCCAGTAGCTTTGTGCTGCTGAGCTCAGACCAGAGTGAGACTTGTGCAGATGGTATTAGAGCAAAGAGCAGTCTGGTGGCTGGTCAGCTTGGGCTGTCCTGCAGGATGGGGTAATGCTGCAGTGGTATGGTTTGGGTGTCTGATCGTTTTATGCAGTAATAATATGGAATTAACCTAAGGAACAATGTCTGACTGATGGCCGTTATGCTGTAATTGTAGAGTGGCTTGCATGATTAGATCAGTGACTGATGCTTTTTGTGCTCTTCCGCAATTGCCTATATGAATGTATTTATGGCTGACATTTTAATATTACATTTTCCAGTGATCCTTGGAAACATACCATTTAGTGTTTATATCAGTGGATTTCTGACCTGGTCAGATAAAACCAAATTACACAAGAGACTGAAGCAGCAGTTCCCCAATTTCTCCCCAAAGTCATATGCACAACAGTACCCCTTTAAGCAGCGAACTGGAATGGCAATGAAGACAGAGCTACTTTTTTTTTTTTTTTTTTTGGTCATTGATTTGGCAGTGCTGCTTAGGCAGGGATGCCGCCATTCAGAGAAAGTGTTTTGATAATTTTCTACACAGAGAGGCTAAATAAACTATAGGGCACTTGTTTTCACCTTTTTCTCCACAGTGCCACCGTAATGCTATTTGGGGTATTCCTTTCGTTCTCTCATAGCATTAAGCAGCCTAAAAATAAACTTTATGGAATCTGTCCTTGGAAGTTTGTTACTGCCTTCAAGAGATAGAAGGGGAATGGCTCAACTAGCAAAATAATAGTAATAATTAACCCACTTGAAAAAAAACCTGGAATTCTGCTTCTTCTTAGCAACAGCAGCATGGGAACCTTCCCCAGGAATACAAACAAGGAGTCTCATGTCACTTATAAAGATTAACAAATTTATTTATCGCATGAGCTCTCATGGGAGCAAATCCTACTTTGTCAGACACTCGAAGATTGAGAACTTACAGAATGGGAGTTCTGCATCTTCATGCATCTGACGAAGTGGGATTTTCTCCTACGAAAGCTCATGCAATAAATACATTTGTACGTCTTTATAAGTCCCACAAGACTCCTTGTTTGTTTTGCCTAACTAGACTGACACAGGTACCCCTTTGGAACTTCCCAAGTAATAGTAAGGGAGAATCCTATCCGCCAAATATTATGACAGGTTGTGATGTCTTAGTCCCTCCCTTGACAAAACCAGTTTTGAGTAAGGACTCCATCACAGGTCTACCCCCAAGTTCCACATTTTTCTCCCAGTTCTGTTTCCCATTGCTGTCTCTCAGGCTTGGCTTTGAGCCTTTTTCCTAAGTTTGATTGAGAAAACACAGGGTGTGCACATGCTCTTTGGGCACAGTGGGAAGTTCTGTAGTAACTCCACCCTTCATCAATCAGTGTTATATATACAGCATAAGCTGCACCCATCAAGCCCATGCCATGTTCACAGTCAGCAGTGATATTGGAGGACTGTCAGGTGGGGATGGGGTCAGGCGGCAAGGGCGAAGGTGCCTGGGGTGGAAAGAACAAGGGTGGGACAACAAGGGGCTGGGAACCCTCCCCCTGGGGTGTGCCCTCTCCTGAGTTTGGGGCCATCCTGGCCGATGCCCTCTCCTCCATGGGTCCCATCCTGAAATTTGCAGAGTTGGTGGCGATGGGGTCTGGCCACTTGTCTGGGCTCATCCAGGGGACTTTCCCCATGCCCCGAGTGGTATTGATGGCAGGCCCAGTTGGAGAAGGATGAGGGGCGGCTACAGGAGCCAGGTGGCCAGAGTTGCTAGTGGTGGTGTTGCGGCCAGTGGCCGCCGAAGCCTCAGGGGGCCCAGTTGTTCCCGCTCCATGCCAGGCCAAGGGGCAGTCCTCTGGACGTGCCACGTGGCCCAGCAGAGGAAGCACTGAGCCTCCCGCAAGGAATAGTGGATTCTGTACTGGGCCCCTTGATGGGGCACCAGAAAGGACCCCTCAAGTGCCATGCCATCACACACCCCCGCCAGCAGCAGCTGATTTGCACCTGCTGGCAGAGGAACAAGATGGAGAGCAGGGTCCTTACAGCCCAGTGAGAGAGGGCTGATCACTGAGATGGACTTCCCCAGAGTGGAAATGAGGGGAAGCAGGGCAGTGTTGGGGAGGAAGGACGGGACGGCAGTCAACACCACCTGTATGCCCAGGTCCTCCAGGGGCTCGAGGGGAACATAGATGCCCACCACCACCACCACCACCGGGCCCTTCTTGACCACCTCCTGCACGGCGGCCTCCAATGCTAGGAAGAAGACAACCTTTCCATATATCTTGGAGGCTGCCACGATGGCCGAGGGCCCCACCACCCGTGCCAACGCCCACACATAGGTCTCTACATGGGGAGAGGTAGCCACCAGGAGGGAACAGATGCCATGCTTCCTGGTAAGGGTGAGAAAAGGGCGGCCCCCTCAAGTTATTATTCGGGGAGGCGGCCCGGGCAGATGGTTCAGTAGTGGCGGTGGGTGGAGGTATGGTGGCTACCTGGGCATACACTCTAGGGGCAGAAGTGCCCCCCAGAGCTGCTGGTGGGATGGCAGGGGAAGAAGGGGCTGCAGCCAATGGTGGGGCTGTGGCGGTGGCAGAGCCCTTGCTCACCATTTTCCCCTTGCTCTTCCGACCAGCCAAGGAGGCCACAGCAGCAGAGGTGGAGGCCCCTCCCATGATCGCCACTGCCGAAGCCCCCGTGGGGGCAATGGTGGTAGCAGAAGTGGCAGTGGTGGTCAAAGGGGTAGCTGCAGAAGTGGACAGGGGAGCAGGCTTAGGAAAGGGGGTGGGGGGACTTGGACAGGATCTACATCCATTAGTGGTGGGGACAGGGGCAGACACCAAGGGAATGGGTAGGGACAAAAAAGGGGTTTGGGAGACCACTCCTCCACTAGGCAGCAGCAGAGGAGGAGGGTATAACTGGGGGTGGGACTAGGGAGGGAAAGGTAAGCTGACAGACCACCCCTCCCCGCTAGGCTGCAGCAGGGGAGGAGGGTGCTGGGAAGGGAGGGGTTTAGGGACCTTATATGGGGTAGGAAGGGTACCGGCTGCACTGGGTAAGGTGGGGGGTCACAATAGCATCAGGGGTGCAGTGAACAGGGGTTCCACAAAAAATGGGGGCTTTTAGGGGCTCATGTGTGCTGGTGGAGCATGGGCACACCAAAGGGTCAGGGTGGGGCAGGATATGGGCAACTAGGCAAATGGGAGATGGGGGTACAGGGAGTAGCAGAAATCAAGGGTGGGGCAGGGCAGGGGAGCAAGGGAAACTAAGGGGTGGAGATGGGGCAGGAAACCCAAACATATGCTGAGGGGCAGGGGAGAGAACCCAAAAGAGCTGAAGGGATGGGGCAGGGAACCCAAACAAACTAACACTGAAGGACTGGGGTGGGGCAAGGGAACTAAACAAAGTCTAAAGGGGCAAAGGGAAAAGGGAAGGGAAAAAATAAGCAAACAGGGTAGGCAGGGCAAGCTGTAAGGGGCCCACGTGGGAGGGGGAGTGGAGGATAGGCTGTTCTGTACTGTACCAGGTGGAGGGCAATGCAGAGGGTGGGGAAGTCCTCCAACCAAAGTGGTTTGAGAGGGGATTAAAAATCTAGGTAATCGGGTGGGGTGGGGAAGTGCATTTGGGTGGAGAAGAGTCCTTACTGCTACAATAAGTCTCAGATGGCATGGGGAGCAAGCTACAGGCTTGAGGGCGAGGAGGTGAGGCTGGTGGCTAGTTGAGCTTGTCCTCCTCTGTGGTAGTGGTGGTGGTGAATGCAACAGGCTCCAGGGACAGCAGCAGCTTTGGCTGGCCAGGAGGGGTCTTCTGAGATGGTGGTAGTATCAGCAGCAGAATGTCCTTCTCCTTGTCCTTCTTCCCTCAAACTGAGCAGGGAGGGTGGAAGCAGGTAGATTAGCCCCAGGCCCAGCAAGGCCCTGTTCCCAGGGTAGCTGGGGCAGGGCTTCTTTGAGCCAATTAAGGCACCTGACTCTAATTAAGGCATCAGTTGGAGCACCTGACTCCAATTACAGGTAGAAGATAAAAAGCCCCTGTAGCAGCCAGGCACTGAAGGAGTTTGGGCATGTTGTTTGGAGGTGGGAGCAGTGTTTGGAGGAAAACAGAGTGAAGAAGAGTGGAGGAGAACTGACCAGTAGCTGTTATTGACAGCACGTAGGAGGTGCTAGCAGTGAGGACAAGTTTGCCCAGAAGGGGCCTTAGGGTCCCAGGCTCAGTGGCCAGTGGGGTGGAGAGCCCAGCCCAGGGTAGGAGGGACTGAGGATCCACAGCCCTGGGTGTTTGGAGGTGGGAGAACTGTGCCTCAGCTTGCTGCTACTACATAAAGTGCAGGACCCATGGGGACTGAGAATGCTCAGTTTGCCACAGACCACATTTCTAATTTTACCATACTAAAATTCCTTTTGGTTATTAACTAAACATTATTTCCACTTTGTTAGTTGCACTGGACAGGACAGTGAGGCAGTTTTCAATAGGTTCCTCTGTTGGTCTGCTTCTTTCTGTCCACATTGTGCTGTTACCTCAAATAAAACAAACAAGGAGTCCTGTGGCACTTTTAAAGACTAACAAATGTATTTATTTATTTATTTATTTATTTATTTATTTATTTATTTATTAGTATGTAAAAGTGCCACAAGGCTCCTTGTTTGTTTTGCTGAACTAGACTAACATGACTACCCCTTTGGAACTTACCTCAAACACATCACATTGCTGTAAAGGATTTTTCCTTACATGGCTGCAGGCTGTTTTCAGCACCATAAACAGCTCCCTGTCACACAGCTGATACAGGGAAAAGATCATAAGCATAGACTAGACCAGTGGTGGGTAAACTTATTAGTCAACTGAGCCAAATATCAACCAAACAGCAATTGAAATTTCTTTTGAGTGCCAAATTTTTTAAACTTAAAATATATAGGAAGGTACATTGTTATTAACTTAATAAGGGTATTCCTAACCATCTCAACATACCTTTCTCAATTCTCGACACTACATCTTCTTTCACTCCACAACGTTTCCCGTATTTGTGTAAAAGATGAAGGAAGAAAGAAAGGCAAGAAAGAAAGCAGGCAGGCAAGAAAGAAAGGCAAGAAAGAAAGCAGGCAGGCAAGAAGGCAGGCAAGAAAGAAAGCAGGCAGGCAAGAAGGCAGGCAAGAAAGAAAGAAGGCAGGCAAGAAAGAAAGAAGGCAGGCAAGAAGGCAGGCAAGAA
>ML685946.1:2573746-2612650 GCA_007922175.1 Pelusios castaneus | reverse complement strand
GAAGGCAGGCAAGAAAGAAAGAAGGCAGGCAAGAAGGCAGGCAAGAAGGCAAGAAGGCAGGCAAGAAGGCAGGCAAGAAAGCAGGAAAGCAGGCAGGCAGGCAAGAAAGCAGGAAAGCAGGCAGGCAAGAAAGCAGGCAGGCAAGAAAGAAAGAAAGAAAGAAGGCAGGCAAGAAAGCAGGCATGTTCCCTCCACCCCTCTCCAGGCGGCATCCAGTCTCCTCGCACCCCCCCCCACCCACTCTCCTTATCCCCCCACCCCTCTCCAGGCAGCAACCAGTCTCCTTCTCCCCATCTTCCCTCCACCCCTCTCCAGCCCCCACCAGTCTCCTTCTCCCCATGTTCCCTCCACCCCTCTCCAGGCGGCAGCCAGTCTCCTCGCGCCCCCCCCACCCACTCTCCTCATCCCCCCACCCCTCTCCAGGCCTCCCTCCAGCCCCCTTACCTGGCCGGAGGCTCGCAGCTGCAGGGACGGCCGGCAGAGCTGCTTCTCGGCCAGGCCGCTCCCACCCTGAGCACGCTCTGTCTGCGCATGCTCAGGGCGGGAGAATTGAATCTCCCCAGCCTGGCCGCAGCAGCAGTCTGCATTTAAAGGGAACAAGGCTCGCACCTGGAAGAGCCAAATTCAAGGGGCTAAAGAGCCGCTTGTGGCTCGCGAGCTGCGGTTTGCCGACCACTGGACTAGACAACAGAGTCTTGTGGCACTTTTAAAGACTAACAGATTTATTAATCGCATGAGCTTTTGTGGGAGAGAAAATCCCACTTCGTCAGCATAGACTAGTTAGCCTAAATGAATTGGTGACAGTGATCTATTGTGTTGAGAAGACCTTAAATATGTAATTATTTTAGCTCTTAAGAGATGTTTAGAATTAACATTAGAGAGAGTTTTAACTGATGGCAGCTAAAAATCCAGAATGGTGGACGCAAGGAGTATAAGTGAGAAGGAAAAAATCGTGGCCTGGAAACAATGTTGACCAATAGCAAATGGATAAACTACTAGGTTCACACCATACACCTGAAGGGAGGAGTTAGTCAAGCATGCTCAGCCCAAAAGTAGATCAGGATCACCACACCATAATAGTAAACAGACCATAATACTAAAATGTGTTATATAACAGCTTTGATTGACAGCCCAATTAGCAGATGTGATTGGTCCTCAAAGGTAACCAAAAAGAGTAGCTTAGAACTAATTGATAGAATAGATATGCTAATGGCAAGAATTGAAATAGTAGCCAATCAGTGGAGGCTAAAACCTGTCTATAAGGCAGGGAACTGACAGGCTTTGAGTGAGTAGGAGTAGAAGGAGTAGAAGAGCAGAGCCAAGAACCTGAAGAAAAAAACTAAGAAAAACACTGGATAGAGAAAGAAGGAGCTGGGGATTACTGGAAGAAAGAGACCAGGAATCAAGAGCCTTCCTTTGCAGAAGGACCATTAGACAGGTCAGAGGGAAAGGAGTGAAGTGAAAGTATCATGGCTCTATTCTAAACAATTTCAGGAATGAATGGGAATAGGTGAGATAATAAAGTTGGACGAGTGAGCAGTTATGAATATAGTTTTGAAGATTTAAACGAAGCAACCTGATACCCACTGGTCATTGCCATTCTATATGTGACTGATCTCTACAGGTAAAATGTCACCTTTTGTTCTATGGTATTAAGGTAGTGGTCACTGCATTGCATTGCATTGCATGGCGTTATACAGTATTTAGAGGATTATTGTGTTGTATTGTATTATGTTAATAGATGAATGTTACAACGTATTTCTATAACTTATGGTATATAGCACAGTGTCTGTATAATCAATAGAGCGCCACATTAGATTATATGGCTCCAGACCATAGTGTATGACATAGCATCAGGTCAGGCTGTAACAGCAAGAAGTTGATGGATTTCCACTTCAAACGGCTGTATTCAGTGCCCTCCATGTAGTCAAATTCCAAAGGGGTAGCCGTGTTAGTCTATTGTAGAAAGACAACAGAGTCTTGTGGCACTTTTAAAGACTAACAGATTTATTAATCGCATGAGCTTTCATGGGAGAAAATCCCACTTCGTCAGACGCTTTGAAGATAGGAAAGTTACAGAGTGGGAGGAAATTAAATGCAGGGGAGTGTATGACATAGCATCAGGTCTGTTACAGCCTGACCTGATGCGATTAATAAATCTGTTAGTCTTTAAAAGTGCCACAAGACTCTGTTGTCTTTCTACAATAGACTAACACGGCTACCCCTTTGTCATTTGGAATGTTTACACTGAAGTCCATTTTCTCTGTTTCCTCCACATGGAGGTCAGGAGTCCACATTTTTTCAGCTGGCCAGGTGCTGTGCTGAGTCAACTGTCAGGGCACCAAGGCTATGTCTACACTTGTTAATTTAAGTCGACTTTGTTAAGTTGACTTATCATGTCTACACTCAAAAATTAAGTCAACTTAAAGGGGACCCTGCCAAATCAACTTAGAGCATCCACACTGGACACCTAAGTCAACTTGTAGGGGCTAGGTGGACCTGGGACTGGTCCATGGTGACAGAGGGGGCACCCCTTGCCAAGTGCCAGGGGGGCTCAGCATTTGCCCCATTGTACCTGGGTACAATGGGGGCTGAGCAGGACAGGGACACTTGCAGGGCATAGGAGTAGGGTGGGCAGGGCTCTGTCCTGCCCTGTGGGTGGGCATGCCAGGCTCTGGCTGTGCCAACCACCCTGGCAGGGAGGGCAGTGGGGGAGCCCTGGAGCCCTTTAAATTGACTTAAAGTCGACTTAGGGCTAATCTGCGTCTACACTGGCTAAATTGACTTAATACAGGCGACTTAGCCAGTAAAGTCGACTTTAAAGTAGGTTTTATAATGTCGACTTTAATTTTCCTTAAGTCGATTTAAGATGCTGCTTAAGTCGACTTAAGGAAAGTGTAGTGTAGATGCAGATTAAATTAAGTTGACTTAAGCAAGCTTAAATCGACTTAATTTGTAAGTGTAGACGCATCCCGAGACTGCAGCAAGGGGGAGCAAAGCCGCCAGCTGCATTTTGCTGTAGTTCCAAACTTCTTTGAGGATCTTGAATTGCTGAATACTTGCAAAGACACAACTTTTTCCTAGTACAAAGTCACTGGATTGGCATGGTAAATTTGATCCACCTTTTTTTTTACTGCCTCGTATTTTGAATTCACAGGTTTTCAGTGATGTGGTAAAACCTTCACCATTGGTTACAAACCCTTGTTTTGGCACTAGTATGACAAAAGCATGACCAGATATCCAGCTTCCCCAGTGGTTTCTCATTGGTTTTTATCAAATTAAGTTTTGCCTTTCAGTTAGATTCTCCCAGTTTAAACAGCTGCATACACACATGCATGTGCAAGGGTTGTGGGTGTGTATCTATTTTAATTTGGGAGTTGCTAGTTTGCCACAATTCCAGTATTCTTTTGGGTATCACTTCAAAAGGTGATCAGCCAGTTGAGACAACAGAAGTTGTTCTAAAAGCCATTAAAATTATGGGAAATAAAACACCCCAAATTGCCATGGGCATTTACCAGGTTTTAATTTGATAATTAGCAGTGGCAGAAGTTGTTAATATTTAAGGAAAGAGCTTCTACCCATTTGGAAAAAGAGAACCACTAGTACCTACCTTTTGTGTCAGAGATAGCATTCCTACAAAATCAATTTGGAGAGGCTAATCAGTTCTCTGGGGTTTTTCAAAGGGAACATCCTACATGGAGTGTTTTAACACTAACATATATATCACCATAATAACCAGCATAACAGGCAGGTACCTTAGAGAAGTCTTTGTAGACACACCCTTAGTGGGACTGGAGAGCTAATGATTGATGGCATGAAGACTGAGGTATTTAATGCCTATTTTGTTTCAGTCTTCAATGGAAGGTTTAATTGTGACATGATACTTAATATTAATGACAAAGGAGAAGGAGCACAGATCAGAATAGGGAAAATACAGGTTAGAGAATATTTAAATGTTAGGTATATTAAAGTCAGCAGGTAAAATCCTGATAAAATCCATCTTAGGATATTTAAGGAACTAGCTAAAGAATCTCAGAACCATTAGTTATTATCTTGAAGAACTCATAGAGAACAGATAAGGTCCCACAACACTGGAAGAGCTGTCTTTAAAAAGGGGAACAAAGACCTGGGGAATTATAGACCAGTCTGTGTAACTTCCATGATACTGGAAGAAGTTATCAATCAATCAATTTGTAAGCACCTAGGCTATGTCTACACTTACTAAAATTAGTTCGAATTAGTTAGTTCGAACTAACTAATTCGAACTAATTTTAGTTAGTTCAAATTAACTTAATTCGAACTAGAAAAAATTAGTTCGAACTAAGCAAGTGCCATTCCTGGCACAGGAAGCCTGCCCTGGTCAATCACAGGGCAGGACACAGCCCTGCCCTCCCTGCACCTCAGACCTGGCCAGGACTGCCTCCTCAAGCATGGCAGAGCAGAGCAGCCAGCGCCGCAAGCAGGCCCCTTCCTGGAGCCACCAGGAAATCCTGGAGCTGATGGCGATTTGGGAGGAAGAGGAAGTCACCACGAGGCTGCAGGGCAACCGTCGGAATAGGGAGGTTTATGCCTCCAGTTCCCAGGTCCTGGCTGCCAAGGGCTACACCTGGGACACCAAGCAGGTCCAGGTGAAAATCAAGGACCTGTGGCAGGGCTATCAAAGGCCTGGGAGGCGACGCTCCGGACGGGGGCAGCCCCCACCACCTCCTGCCGCTACTACTACCAGCTGCGTGGCTTTCTGGGGCAGGAGAGTGGCAGCCTCCCAGTGCACACAGTTGACTCTGCTGAGCCCCCCTCACTCGATGACGACCAGGAGAAGGGATCATGGATGAGACTGTGGTGCTGGAGGAAGGGGAGACAGCCAGCAGCAGGAGGGCACCTCACCAGCTGCCAGCCCAGAGCTCATCCCTGCCCTGATGGTCAACCCAGCCTCACAGCAGGAGCAGGTTCCCCCAGACCCAGAAGACCCAGGCGAGGGGTCAGAGCCACGCACACCTGTTGCACCTCCTGGTGAGTGCTCCCCCCTCTCTCCCTCCCCCCCTGTGGCCAGGGCCGGGCATGCCTGTGGGACAGGGACTGCAGGGGGACATGGCCCAGGGACAGGCAGGGTTGGGGGTGGGGAAGGCACTCCCACAGGGATAGAGGGGCTGGGGGTTGTGTGGCGGGGGGGGGGGGTGGATCCCTGAGGCAAGCGGTGCAATGGTGTGTCTGGAGATCACGTGGGGAGACCGTAGGCAGGAGCACCAAGGCCATACAGCATGCACCCGACCTCGCTGGCACGTGGCCTCAGGAGAGACCCCCCAGGCAGGGCTGCCTGCAGCTTACTACTGTGGGCACTGCACCCGACCTGGGCAGCACAGCATGCCGGCATGTATCAAGGGGCCCCTGTCCCAAAGGACAGGGAGTGGGAAGCATGGGGATGGTCAGGGGACAGCAACTGCTCTCAGGCTGCACACCACATGAGCTAATGGGAGGGACCCTCTTCTTTGCTTCTCCCCAGCAGCTCCTGTGCCCTTGACACTCCCCAGCAGGCCCAATCAGGAGCAGAAGGAGGGTGCATTGCTCATGGGACAAGCACCTCGAGGACCTGGTCCACGTGAGCGAGCGGACTGAGGCACACGTGGCGGTGCAGCAGGAGCAGGACAAGGGCCACCGGAGGGTCGAGCAGAGGCTGCTCGAGCAAATGCTCGACCTCCTCAAGCGGCAGACCCAGTCCCTGGAGCACCTGGAGGAGTGCCTCTTCCCTCAGGGCCCTGCCCTGCACCACAGAAGCAGCTCTCCTCAGCGTCAGCCCAGGACCCGGGGCGGACATCAGCAGGCCAGAGACCCCCCTCCTGGAGGCAACTGACACCAACACCTCCCCACGACCCCCTGCTCTCCATCCAACCCTCTTCACTCCCCCCAAACCTCCCAAACCCCACAGCTCCCAACCGCCATTTCCCCCCGAATAAACACCTGTACATGTTCTGTTGTGGTTTTTATTGGTTTGGGGACGGAGGGAGATGGGTGTGTGGAGGTGGGGGGGGCAGGCATGCGTGGGTGGTGGAGGTGACGGGGCCTGGGAGCAGGCCCAGCCATCAGTGGGCCTCGCTGGCAAAGTGGGCCCTCAGTGCATCCCGTACGAGCTGTGCTTGCCGCTGGACCCCCTCAGTCCGGGGCAGGGTGTCTTCAGGCTGCTCATATTCGGCAGAGAGCCATTCGGCCTCAGCTTCCCAGATGTGGGGGACCCTTCCTCCCGTAGCTCGCAGAGGTTGTGAAGGCAACAGCATGCACTGATGACCTCCGAGAGGTTGCTCTCACTGAGCTGCAAGTGGGTCAGGAGGGCCCTCCAGCAGGTCTTCAGGCGTCTGATGGCTCGCTCGACAACGCTGTGGCACCGATTGAGCCTCTGGTTGAAGAGGTCCCTGTTGTCATCCAGGCGGCCCGAGTATGGCTTCATCAGCCAGTGGTGCAAGGGGTAGGTGACATCTCCCACGATCAGGGTGGGCACCTGTATGTCCCCGATGGTGATGGTGTGGTCGGGGAAGAAGGTGCCTGCCTGCACACCCATCGTGCACCTTCCCTGGCCAGCCGACATAGATGTTTTGGAAAATCCCGCAGTGGTCCACCAGGGCCTGCAGGATCACAGAGTAGTACCCCATGCAATTGATGTAGTCCCTGGCACAATGTTCCGGGGCTCGGGTGGGTATGTGGGTGGAGTCCACAATGCCCCCATAGTTTGGGAAGCCGAGCCTGGCGAGGCCGTCGAGGAGGTCATGCAGGTTGTCCGGGGTGACGAGTTGGGCTAGCAGGATGCGATTGATTGCCCTGCACACCTGCATGAGGGTGGTCCCCACGGTGGCCTTCCCGATGCTGAACTGCTGGCCCACAGAGCGGTAGGAGTCTGGGGTTGCCAGCTTCCACACTGCAAAGGCCACTCGCTTATCGATGGGCAGGGCGGGTCAAAGCTGGGTGTCCATGCGCTGCAGAACCAGGGCGAGCTCATGGACCAGCTCAAGAAAGGTCTGCTTGGTCATCCGAAAGTTCTGCAGCCACAGGTTGTCGTCCCAGGTGGTCAGGACGATCCACTTCCAGCAGTGAGTGCTGGCTGCATGTGCCCAGAGGCGGCGAGGCATGGAGCGCACCTCAGTCAGTGTGGCAGCTCGCTGGGGCCGCAAGGTGGGGGGCAGGCTGGCGGCTTGCCAGCGAAGCCTGCTCCAAAACACAAGCAGCCTTAGCAGTAGCTGGCAGGTGTCACACAGCTGCTTGGCAAAGTGCAGGAGAAGAGTCCGGTCCCTGATCTGCTCAGCCTCCATGTTGCCAGGCACAATGGGGAAGGTGCTGAGCTCACTTCCTCTTTTATGGGAGTGGCCGGGGAGGGGGAGCACTTCTTGGGTGCCGCAAGCCACACTTCCCAACATGCATCACTCCTAGGTCGACCTAGCCCCTGCCAGTCGACTTAAGCATCAAGTGTAGACTCTCTGGGTGGATTGAGCAAGGTCGACCTCAAGTTGACCTAAATTTACAGTGTAGACACGCTAAGTCGACTTAACAAGGTTGATTTAAAGTCGACTTTGTTAATTTGACTTAGCAAAGTTGATTTAATTGAAGGAGTGTAGATATAGCCGTGGTGTTTTCGTCCATCCTCCCTGCTGAAGAAAGATGCTCAGACAGGCACCATTGGGAAGAGCATCTTTGGATATCATCTGGCTAACCTGACAAGGAGAGCTTTAAAGTAGGTCTTATGGGGAATGGTGAGAAAAGTCCAGCCAATGCGCATCTAACTCAAGTAAGGAAGACAGGCAGGAGTTAAACTGGAGAAGGGAACAGAAATCAAAACTGCCTTAAAGAAGCAAGAAGAACAGCAAAAGGGCATCTGCAAAATGTCTTCCATGTCTGTTTACCAATGCAAGGAGGGAAGGAAGGGCCTTACTATGAATTATATATTGCCAGATGGATTGGGGGTGGGGAGACAGCAGAGAGCCGGCCCTGGGGCTGGAGAGGATGGGGGGGTGGAGAACAGGGGGCAAGGGAGAGTAGGCGGGGAGCTGGCGGATAGCTTGCTGGGGGGAGCTGGCCCCAGGGGGCGGTGGGGGAGAGCCCCCAGCCCTGGAGTGGTGACACAGAGCCAGCCAGCCCTGAAGGCAGCAGCGCAGAGCTGGCTGGGGGAGATCTGAGGGTGGAAGGAGAGCCAGCCCAGTGGGGAGGATGGGATGCCAGCCCTGGGATGGTGGCGGAGATCCAGCCCCAGAGAAGTGCAGAGCCAGCCAAGTGGAGTGGTGGGGGACGGCAGAAAGCGGATAGGGGAGAGAGCCAGCCCTGGAGTGGCGCAGAGCTGGATGGGAGGGTAGAAGTGGGCGGGAGAGAGGCAGCTGGGAGAGGCAGATCTCAGGCGGGCTGGATCCAGCCTGCAGGCCGTATTTTGCCCACCTCTTCTATAAGGTCAGAAGGGATCAATCAATATGATCATCTAGTCAGTCCTCCTGCATGGTGCAGGCCACAGAACCTCACCCCCTTCCTGTAATAAACCTCTAATAAACCTGATGACTTAGGAAGTCATCAAACATTTATTTACATATAAATTTACATATTATTTATCTATGTACAATTAACAAGTTTATTCTACTATCACTACATTCAGTTTTTTAAACAAACAATGCCCCCTCCCTCTCCCCGGCCAGCTTTAGCTATGGCAAAGTCATGAATGATGTCATTGTCATTCAAAGATCTGACGATTTTAGTCTCAATACTTAAGAGGGACAAAGCACTTGATGCTCTTGATTCATGGTGGATAGAAGGACATTTTTTACTCTTGTAAGAAAGGAGAAGGCACATTTTCCACTACAGTTAGTGACAAATACAGCCATGATTTAGTTTCAAGATTTGGGAACCATTCTCTCACATTGGATTCACTGATAACTTGATATATCCAAATAGATTTGGTTTTGTGGTCTTTTCTCTCAACATCTGAGAGTGAAGTGAATTCAACAAATTGAAGAAATGCTTTAGTAAAATCTACTGGGAGATCATCTGAGTGCTTCTGACACAGATATTTGATACTTTCACTGACTTTGGAGCTTGAAATGTTAAAGTGAAAAATTTGTCAGTACATTTAACATTAACAATATTTTTGAAAATTTGCATCCTCTTTTTTTCCATCTTTACTAATGAGCTAGCTGTTGGAACAGTGGGTGCGTCTACACTTGTAAATTAAGTCGACTTAAGCTTGCTTAAGTCGACTTAATTTACTCTGCAACTACACTACACTTTCCTTAAATTGACTTAATGAAAATTAAGTCGACTTTACTAAACCTGCTTTTAAGTCGACTTTTGGCTTAATTCGACTTTCTAAAGTCAATTTAAGCCAGTGTAGACCTGGAGTAGCCCTAAGTTGACTCTAAGTCGACTTAGGGCTCTCCAGGATTCCCCCACTGCCCTCCCTGCGAAGGGGGAATGCCACAGGGAGAGCCTGGCATGCCCCCCCACAGGGCAGGGCAGATCCCAGCCCATCCTGCCCCTACACCCTGCCAGTGTCTCTGTCCCCCTTTGCCCCATTGTACCAAGGTACAATGGGGCAAAGGCTGAGCCCCGTGGCACTTGGCAAGGGGTGCCCCCCCTGCCACCATGGACCTGTCCCAGGTCCACCTAGCCCCTACAAGTCGACCTAGGTGTCCAGTGTGGACGCTCTAGGTCGTCTTTGTAGGGTCCCCCCAAAGTCGACTTAAAATTTAAGTGTAGACATGCTAAGTCCACTTAAATTAATAAGTGTAGACATAGCTGGAGAGTGTACAGATGACATTTGCAGATGACACAATGCTAGGTGGATTATTGATGTTTAAGAGATTAGAATTAAAATTCAGATGGATCTTGTTAAATAGGAGAATTGGTCTATAGACAACAAAATAAAATTCAACAAAGACAAATGGAAGGTCCTATAATTAGGGAGGAAAAACTGCTGAGAAGGATCTGAGAGTTACAGTACATCACAGCCTCAACATGGGACAGCAATATGAACTGTTTCAAAAAAAGCAAATGCAATTTTAGTTTGGATTAAGAGAGGCATAGCAGCAAGTGATAGGAGGTGATAGTATTGCACTTCTAGGTGCTGGTTAGGCCTCAGCTGGCATACACTGTCCAGTTTTGGTCAGCAATGTATAGAAAGGATATAGTCATGACCAAAATTCATCACAGTACCGGTTCCTGAGAGCTCCCTGACACAGTATTGGGAACCAATCCCTGGTATCAAAAAGCTTGAGAAACATTGCTCTGGATGAGACCTCATTGTTGTCACACGTTGAGGCTGTGATCTGCCATAGCTCCCAGATGCTTCTTAGCAGTGCTACTGCCAAGCCAGTTACCTCCATTCTCTGTTTGTGCATTTTGTTTTTCTTTCCTGAGTGTAGCACTTCTCAATAATGAGGTTAAAGTTTGTCTGTGCAGAAAACAAAATGGTCTCAGGGGCTGACTGAAGAACAAACACCGCCAGGAGCTAAGTGTCATTGCAAAGTGTCATTTCCACCGTCTGCTTCAAGTGCCAGGCTTATTTCCGAGACCTGGGGTTAGCAACTCCCAGTGCGCGGGGCTCCTGTCCCCTGTTGGCCCTGCCCCCCTCTCCCTCCCTCTGGGGAGCGGGGCCGCAGGGAAAGGAAGCCACGGTGTGCGCACCCTGTGACCGGGGCCTCCTGGGATACCTTCCTGGACGTGCAAAAATCAGGGCAAGCTGCAAAACCGGGAGCCAAACTCCCCACACACTGATGGGTGGTACTTAAACCAGTCTCCCTATCAGTCACAACCAGGCTTCTGGCTCCCCACACCGGGCACCAAGAAGTCTGTCCAAAATAGAAACAGCTCCCTTTATTGCACTCCAGCTCCTCCGGCTCCCACCTAGCCGCACGGTCCCTTAAAGATATAGGTTCTCCTGACCCCAAAGGGCCAGCCACAGCACACAGAACAATATAGGTTTGTATCTTACCCAAAATACCACACTGGTAGCCAACCCTTTAGCAACTACAACTAAAGGTTTAATATAAGAAGAAAAGAAGCAAAATATGAGAGATGTTAAAGGGTCAAAGCGAATCACATACATACAAATGATTTAAAGTTCATGAAAAGCAGTTTGCAGGCTTATTCCTCTGGAGTTTGCAGGCTTGTTCCTCTGGTAAACACCCAACATCAGGGTGGGCCTCAATCCTTTGTTCAGTCTCAGAGGAATAGTTCCAGAGATGGGTGTTGGTTGTAGACTGGGGACTTGAGAGCAAGATGGAGTTGGGGCTGCTGCCTTTTATCCCCTCTGGCCTTTTCCATGCTGTGTGCAGTTCTCTCCAATCAAACTGGAGTTGAGTCACATGTTCAAGGCCTAGTGGCTCAACAGGTTTTCTCCTTCGGCCCATTATAGTGGGGAGCTTCCTTAATGGGCCATTAAGGAGACAATGGCTGGGTAGACATTCAGTCTGGGGAGTTTCCCTAGGCTCACACCAATTAAAATATAACAATCATATTCCTAATTTCTAATATGAATACGAATCCTACACATAAACTATATAATCATTCCCCACAAATTATTACCTTTCTATTGACACCAAACATGGCATAATTCCTATGGTTTATAACAATTATAAAATATTAATACAAAATAATATCATAAATGGTTTCCTAAATCCGGACAGCGTCACACACCCCTGTACCCTGCTGGCCCTGCCCCCTGCTGGAGAATGCAGTTAGCAGGAGACAGGAGCCCCGTGCGCAGGGGCGAGGCCAGCAGGGAGAAGGAGTCCCTGCCCCTGCCCTTGCACTTTTTGGCCACTCCCCCAGTACCTGCTGAGGGTGAGGTGGGTGGGGCTGGCACAGGGGCAGGCAAAGATTGCCAACCCCTGTCCTAGACCTTGCCTTCTCTAACTAACATAAACATAAAGCAACAAGTTACAAGATACTCCACTTCATACACTTTCACCCCAGGAGAGAGGATGAGAGAACAAGCACATGACAGAGGGCATTTACGTCATACTCTGCTGGAAGGTGGTCCAGTATTATGGCAATGATCACAGTGTAAGAACTGGTACAGCACAGAACAGACCACCATGACCACCAAGAAGTCATCGGTTAGAAGAAAAAAAGGAAGGATCAGGTCCACTCAGGAGCAGAATGGATAAATGGTGCTTTAATCACAATACTTGTTCCCCTTATACATCCAACCTAGCAGGAAGTAGCCACATCCCCACCTGGTCCTGTATAAGAAAGCCCGGAATACAGGGTACACAAGACATATATACCTTTCTAATATGCTAAATACAATATACATAATGCAACAAGTTACATCATGCCTAAATCCCTACCTGGTTTCACTATCCTTAATATGCAGGTTACATGCGGGGGCGGAGTTTATAAGAGGCCAGGGAAGGCTTTGCCTCCCCTGATTGGCCGCTCTCTGTCTCCCTGCTGATGGCCCGCTCCTACCTCAGTGGGGAGGCAGAAAGCAGCCACTCCTGGCAGTGGTATCCATCCCCAGTCGGGGACCTGGAGCTGCCACTGGTGGCAGGATCCAGCCCAGGCAGGCAGCAAAGTGCTGTGACTGGGGGTGGTGGGTGGGGGGATGCCCGGGTGGCTCTGAAGCTGCTTTCCCTGAAGGAAGCTCCAAAATCCATGCATGGTTACATGATTAGATCATACTTAATAAACAGCATATAATTAGCCCTCCCTTGTTTGTTGTTTATGAGTCATTTAGGTACCAAATACAGTTCTGACCAATGAAATGTTCACAGCTCCTCTGACCTCTCTGATACCTGGCCCCTGTCATCCTGTTTACCAGAGTAAGGTTAATAGCTTTCTAGCAGGGCCATCACAGTAGATTGTTTTCACACAACTTTCCTGTTTTAGCTGTATATGGTGCTTTCCAGCAAAGTGTTCTGTTTACAGCTTAGTGTCTCAATCTGAAAAAACAGGTTTGATTTCTAATAAATCCATTGGCTAGCTACCCAGTTAATATAAAACATAAATCCCCTATGTAGGGGAGCAGTAGCTCCACTATGGCTAGGAAGGGGTTAACTGGCTGCCCCTCTCCAGCCAATCAGCTACGGAGGGCTCCTGAGCCAATTAGAGGGCAGGAGCCAGTATAAAGGTAGGAGCAGCAGACCTGACAGTCAGTCTGCCTGGGGAGCTAGTAGGGCGAAGGTCCCTTCTGGGCTGGCAGACAGAGAGGCTCAGGACCCTGGAGAGCTCTGGGTGTTTTAACGTGTAGCTGGATTGTAGCGAGCTGGCCTGGACTGCAGGAGGTGGTCAATGGACTAGGAATGGCCCACTGCTGCAAAGTGGGCCAGGGGACCTAGATACCCTGGAAGGGGTGGCTTTGGGCTCAGCTGGAGGGCTGAGGTCCTGGAAGAGGACTCATGGACTGAATCTGGTGTGTGAAAGCAGATCACTGGCCACCAGCAGGTGGTCCATTTGAGACTGATTCCCCATAACATTGCCAGGAGGTGCCCTGCTGGTGGGTCCTGTGCTGCGAGACTGCTACACATGGTGGAGAATGTGGGTATCATGATTGCCCCTGATACAAGAGGCAAGGCAAGGGGACTGTGAGGGGACTTGCTTGGATCGTCCAGAGAAGGATGGAGGCAGCAGTGAGATGGAGCTGCAAGTTGTAGAAATGATCTTTGCCGAGAGCGGTGAAGTCCTCCCGGGTGGGATGGTGGAGTGTCCCACCCTGGTCGAGGGCCAGGGATGAGCAGCTGAAAGCTCAGCTATCTGAAGTCCTTGCCAGCCATCTGGAGCTCAAGCAGGGGAGCTAGTGCCTGGAGGCACAAGTGCAGGAGCTATGGGAGGAAAGAAGTCGCTGGAGCCAAGACAGGCAGGAATTCCCGTGCAAAGGGAGAAGGCCCCAGATTTGGAGACTAGCGCAGGACCTAGCGTGCTTCATTTGTGGCCGGCCGGGCCACTGGAGAGGAAGACATCCCTGGCAAGGGGGAAGGAAGGACCTGTGGGGAAGACCCTGGACTGCCCCACCTTTGAAGGTAACAGGTTGGGGAGGGGCATGCTGGACATGTGGGACCAAGGGCCATTTTAAAAGGAACTGCCCAGCAAGGACAATTAGGGCTAGTTCCAGTGCAGAGGCTGAGCCAGGGAGGCTGGAGGCATGGGAGAGGAGACCTAAGAGATGTTTCAGGTGCCAGGAAGAGGGCCACCTTAAGAGGCACTACTCCTGAGGCAAAGGTGGGTGAGACTTAAAGTGCTTTGGAAGTCAGCCAGGGCAGGGACTGACCTGGAAGAGGTAGCTGTCCAGACTGAGAGCTGGGTGGACCCCTCTGAGCTCAAGAGGGATACCAGGGACAAGGCAGTTGGGACAGAGGGCCCAAACTGACCAGAAAACTCAGGTAGCTATAGAAAGGGTAGACCAAGAGATGCAGCTAGGATGCAGACCCATGGGGAGTCGAGGCACCCAGACAGCAGAGGGGAGCATGTCAGGGGACTCCCAGGCCCAGATAGATAACCTCCAGGTCCAGCTGAAGGAAGCTGAGCAGGCGCAGCAGGCTGCTAATGAGAAGTTAGATCTTGTATATGCACAGCTGTGGGAGGACCAAGAGGTCATTGAGGACCTCAAGGTACAACTTAAAATTCTTGCAGAGGGAAAGGACCAGGTACCCCTGCGAGTATTGGTGGTGCTGGGATGTGAAATTCCCCAGGATCCAGAAACAGAGTGTGAGGTTTGTAGCCAGGAGGGTCACTCTGGTAGTCAGTGCCCCTGTTATGGAGAGGAGGTTGTGCAACACCGAGCGGTGGAGGTCCAAAGGGCCCAACAAAAGGTGGGAAAGACCCATAAGAAGGGTAAAACTTCTCCCTGGGGGAAAAGATTTTAAGCGGGGGGGAGTGTAGTGGAGCAGTAGCTCCACTATGGCTAGGAAGGGGTTAACTGGCTGGAGAGGGGCAGCCAATCAGCTATGGAGGGCTCCTGAGCCAATCAGAAAGCAGGAGCCAGTATAAAGGTAGGAGCAGCAGGGCTGAGAGCCTGGGGAGCTAGTAGGGAGAAAGTCCCTCCTGGGCTGGCAGATGGAGGGGCTCAGGACCCCCGAGAGCTCTGAGTGCAGTGCAGCAGCAGGAGCCTGGAGAAGCTGAACCTCCTGGAGGGAGTGGACAGCGGCAAGTGGCCTGAGGGCAAGGAGCCAGGAGTGGGCAGTGGCTGGATCCAAGCCGGTAAAAGAGGCATGAGTGGGGCAGCAGGGAAGCGGCCCAGGGAATTGACGTGTATATAGCAAAGAGACTGGTGGGAGGTGGAAGGCCTCTGAGGAGGCACATAGGGTCCCTGGGCTCGGGCCTGGTGTAGAGGTCGGGCCCAGGTCCCTCCCTGTTCCCTCCCAGCATGCCAGGAGTGGTGCGGATGGCAGGTGGGGTTTCAAGCTCACTTGCCCTAGACTGTTTTAACATGTGGCTGGATTGTAGCGAGCTGGACTGGACTGCAGGAGGCAGTCAGTGGACTAGGCCTGGCCCACTGCCTCAAAGTGGGCCGGGGGACCTAGATACCACGGAAGGGGTGGACTTTGGGGCTCAGCCGGAGGGCTGAGGTCCTGGAAGAGGACTCAAGGACTGAGTCCAGTGTGTGAAAGCAGAGCACTGGCCACCAGCAGGCGGTCCATTTGAGACTGATTCCCCATAACATCGCCAGGAGGCGCCCTGCTGGTGGGTCTCGTGTTGCAAGACTGCTACACCCTACACCACCCTCTTTCTCAAACCCCAGTTCCAAAGACCTATAGATCTCTTCTGCAGGCACTGATCATTTCTCCTAGGCATTTCATTGACATAACTATGGTCTGGGAGTATGTACTGTATTGTATTACATTTTATATTACTGTTGTATCCACGAGGGCATATGCCAGCAGGGATAGCATTCTTAAAATAATCAGCCATGCTGCCAAACCCCTATAAGATTTGGAGACTATGAGCAGATAACTTCCCCTTTACACTCAAGGGCACAGAAAAACAAGTCTTGTTACATTCAAGAGACAACTGCTAATTGTATTTAACTTTACCAAGATGCAGGCTTTATATCTGATAGCTAAATTATACAGCACAGAAGTGACATTGTGCTGGGAATGGCTGCTCATTTAGATTCAAACAGCTGGTGTTTGAACTGTAAATTTTTAGCTGTCTTCAAACATGTTCTTCACACCTATTCCTATACTCTGTGACAGACAGTTTCGTGCCCTTTGATATCCAACAGTGATGGGAACCTTCCAAAGAGTCAAATACCTAGGAGCAGTGCTTTATTTTTTGTAATGACTCTCCCACCCCTTCTGTGCCACCCTCTTCTTCTAGTGGCACGCCCCTTTCCCCTGCTGACCCTCCCCCACAGCTGGGCCGAGGGCCCTGCAAGGGACAGGAGTGGCGTAATTCTTTCCCTGCTGGGCAGCAGGTCCAGCAAGAGACAGGAGTGTGTGCTCCTTTCCCCTGCTGACCCTGCCCCTCCGGTAGGCAAGGGTTGCAGCAAAAAAGGTGCCGGCATTCCATACCCCTCCATAACATCACCAAAAAAAAAAACCCAACTCCACTGCCTGGTAGTTTGAAAACTTGCCCAAGAGCTTCTAACATGGAAATTCTGCAAGATCTGACTTTCTCCAAGAACTGAAACACTTGGCTGTGAAAAGCCTGGGAATAAGGGTGTCTGCCACTGGGCTCACCTATGAGTGGGTGCATCAGTGATGGGAAATTTTCAAGAGTTTTTACAGGAATTGAACCAAACCGAATGCTATCTATGTTTACCCAAACCTCTTCAATCACAGTTTCCAATGCCTGGCACCTTGTGCAGTCCTCTGTGCAAAATAATATCCAATCAGAACAACAGCATACACTTTTCACTCCCATTGCACAGATGTAAATGACTGCAAGTTGCAGGGCAGCGGAGACTCTGGTACATGGGACACCTTGCACTTATGAAATAGACCCTGGAAATCTCCAAAGAATGGCTGTCTTGTGAGCTTTCTGGTACCGTCATGACCTGGCTCTCCTTGTTGCATTGCACCTTGCATACCCTTTGACTCCTGTGCATGAGCCCACAATGGTCCAGATGTAATAGTGTCACTGTGATGGAATCCCCAGTATACAACCTAAAACTGAGGAACCACTATTCCTCCTCAACTGTCCAGCCAGGACTGTCCCTCACTACGTGTTGCCAGAGATACCCAGCAAGCCCCTGCAGGTGCTTTTGTCACTCAGTCACCAAAATGCAGAGGCACACCAAGATACATGAATACTCACCAAGTTACACATGAACTATACAAGAGGAAACACCAGCAAATCTTCCCAGCCCTGAGATTTGCACCCTGGAAATATACCATCATACAGTGCTCAAGACCTTCTTTTGCCCAATGTACGCTCATTAATTAGTTCACCATTTCGTCAAAAGGAAGTGGACATGCACCAGCTTTTGTAATCATAGAATAATAGGGTTGGAAGGGACCTCACGAGGTCATCTAGTCCAACCCCCTGCTAAAAAGCAGGACCACCCCCCCTAAATCACCCCAGCCAGGGTTTTGTCTATCCGAGCCTTAAAAATCTCCAAAGATGGAGATTCTACCACCTCCCTAGATAGCCCATTCCAATGCTTCACCACCCTCCTAGTGAGAAAGTTTTTCTTAATAACCAACCTTGACCTCCCCAGCTGTAATTTGAAACCATTGCTCCTTGTTCTGTCCTCTGTTACCCTCGAGAACAGCCTAGCTCCCTCCTCTTTGGAGCACCCCTTCAAGTAGTTGAAGGTTGTTGTCAAATCTCCCCTCAGTCTCCTCTTCTGTACACTAAATAAGCCTAGTTCCTTCAGTCTCTCCTCATAAGTCATGTGCCCTAGCCCCCTAATCATTTTGTTGCCCTCCGCTGGACTCTTTCTAATTTGTCCACATCCTTTCTGTAGTGGGGAGCCCAAAACTGGACACAGTATTCCAGATGCGGCCTGACCAGTGTCGAATAGAGGGGAATAATCACATCCCTAGATCTGCTGGCAATACTCCTACTGATGCAGCCTAATATGCCATTGGCCTTTTTCGCAACAAGGGCACACTGTTGGCTCATATTCATCTTCCCGTCCACCATAACCCCCAGGTCCTTTTCTATAGTGCTGCTACTTAGCCGATCGGTCTCCAGCCTGTAGCAGGGCATGGGATTTTTTCGTCCTAAGTGCAGGACTTTGCACTTGTCTTTGTTGAACCTCATGAGGTTTCTTTCAGCCCAGTGTTCCAATTTGTCCAAGTCTCCCTGGATCCTGTCCGTGCCCTCCAGAGTATCTACCATTCCCCCCAACTTGATGTCATCCGCAAACTTACTAAGCACGCAGTCTATTCCATCATCAAGATCATTAATGAAGATGTTGAATAGAACCGACCCCAGGACCGACTCCTGGGGCACTCCACTCATTACCGGTTGCCAACCAGACATCAAGCCATTGATTCCTACCCGCTGAGCCCGTTGATCTAACCAGTTTTCAATCCACCTTACGGTCCACTCATCCAACCCATACTTCCTTAACCTGCCGATGAGAATGCTGTGGTAAACTGTATCAAAAGCCTTGCTAAAGTCAAGGTATACCACGTCAATGGCTCTTCCTGCATCCACAAATCCTGTCATCTCATCATAGAAAGAAATCAGGTTGGTCAGGCACGATTTGCCCTTGGTGAATCCATGTTGACTGTTCCTGATCACTCTATTTTCCTCCAAGTGTTTCAGGATGGATTCCTTGAGAATCTGCTCCATGATTTTCCCAGGGATTGAGGTGAGGCTGACCAGTCTGTAGTTCCCCGGATCCTCCTTTTTCCCTTTCTTAAAGATAGGTACTATATTTGCCTTTTTCCAATCCTCCAGGACCACCCCCGTTCACCACGAGTTCTCAAAGATAATGGCCAGCAGCTCTGCAATCACTTCCCCCAACTCCCTCAGCACCCTCAGATGCAGTTCATCCGGCCCCATGGACTTGTGCACATCCAATTTCATTAAGTGTTCCCTACCCTGACTTTCCATCACTGAGGGCCACTCTTCTCTCCATTCCGCGTTACCCCGTGTAGTAGCCTGGGAGCTGGCCCTCCCTGTGAAGACTGAAGTAAAAAAAGCATTGGTACTTCAGCCTTTTCCGCATCATCCACCATAAGGATGCCTGCCCCATTCAGTAAAGGACCTACACCACCTCTGATCCTTTTCTTGTTGCTGATATACTTATAGAACCCCTTTCTGTTATCCTTCACATCTCTTGCTAGCTGCAACTCCAATTGTCCTTTGGCCTTTCTGATTGTATCCCTGCAGTCCCAAGCAATATCTTTATACGCCTCCCTTGTCATCTGTCCAGGCTTCCACTTCTTGTAAGCTTCCCTTTTATGTTTCAGCTCCCCGCAGAGTTCCCTGCTAAGCCACGCTGGTCGCCGTCCACATTTGCTGTTCTTTCTGCACATCGGAATGTTATCTTCCTGTGCCTTTAACAGGGTTTCTTTAAAATACAGCCAGCTGTCTTGGACACCTTTCCCCTTCAGATCAGCCTCCCATGGGACCCTGCCCATCAGCTCCCTAAGGGAGCCAAAATCTGCTTTTCTGAAGTCCAGGGTGTGTGTTCTGCTTCTTTCCTTCCTTCCATTGATCAGGATCCTGAACTCTACCATCTCATGGTCGCTGCTGCCTAATCTAAGCAAGCACTTTTGACAAACTCACTAGTAAGGGAAAAACATTAAAATAAGTTTATTAGCTATAGAAAGATAGATTTTAAGTGATTATAAGAGGTAGACATAAAGATCAGAGATAATTTACCTTAAGAAAATAAAAAGTAAACATGCATTCTAAATCCTAAACTTTAAGACTAAGCAAGAGTTGAATCAAACAACTTTTCTGACTCCACTGAATGTTATAAGCAGGTTACAGTTCTCATTACACAGGCTGAATTTCCTTCTCAGTTTGGGACCAATCTCTCCAGTTCAGTCTTCATCTTCCCAGCATTCTTGTCACCTTCAGCATAGGTGGGGGAGAAGAAAAGTGGACTCATGATACTACTGTCCATTATTCTGTACAATCAGTTCATGTTCCAGGAAAGATACTGGCCCTGTCATGTCCTGGTGGTCTTGCTGTGTCACAGAATTGAGCAATCCCCATTATGTGGGGCTTGCATAACTATCTTACAATTCTGTCTGTTTACAATTCCACTGCTGGTCAATGGTTGGTTAAGTCCTGCCTAGGTGAAGAGCTAGCAGTAGGCGTCTCCCAAACTCTCAGCATATTTCAGGAGCAATCATTCAGCAAAATCTCATAAATTTAGACACACTAATGTACATATTTTGATATAACAATGAGATACAGCAGATCATAACCTTTCTTATGCTACCTTGCTAGGCATGCCTTATATGAAGTACCACATCATACTCCAATGTTGAGTATGAGGGTTACAGGATTTGAGTACAGTGTGTCTTAGCCACAGTGACTTAGGCATCCAAAAGGCATTTAACCCTCCTCTCAAAGGGCACCTCTGCTCCTAGAACACACCCAAGCAGAGGGTTTGAGCTAGTGGAGACCGATTGCTTGGTAACCGTCACATTTTATCTACAACATCAAGAGAACACAATGTCTTCAAAGGCAGCCATGTCCTACTGAAAGCTCTGCAGGGGTCGTGTTCTATTTAGGTGCTTCAAGTTGTCCCCCTCAGCTTTGTGGAGACCACAGCATTCTTAATGTAACATGTCAGCCAATACTCTGATATTTTGACTTTCTTTTACCTCTCAAGAGTTGACTCCACCTTAGAGGCAAAGATACAGTTATCTCTTGCGAAATCAGAAACAAGAGAAAAGTTCCAGTCAGATGCCCCCACATATAGAGAGGTCTTTCCTTGGGCTTGTTGTTTTTTTCCTAAAAAAGGACAACTTCCTATTCATTTTGACAAGGTCAGGGCAGTGAAATGAGATTCCTGTCATCCAGATTGCCGTCAGCACATCAAACATCACTTCCAATTACATCCCACTTGGCATGAAGGAGAAGCAGGGAAATGCACTGAGCACTGTTCTGCAGAATGAGCTTTAGGAAAACATTGTTTCATCTCAGTCAAACAATGCATTATCTCTTTTGCCATATGATGACACACAAGTCGTGGGTGAGGGGCAGGAATTGGCTGCTGCACTGGACCAGAGATGGCTCATTATGCAGTGATGATCTTCCACTTCTGGTGGCCAGACTCTCATTAGAGTTTGGATGAGAACACTTTTCCCAGAGGTGCATGCTGGACAAAGTCTTGCCCCCAATGACACTGAGCTATGACCACTGCACCAAGAAGACAAATAACCTCTTTGTATTAACCCATCAGTTAATGGAGTAGAGGGAAAGAGGAGCTAATGATGGAGGAGTTAAAAGATATTTTTCCTTGCTTTTCATTGGTCTTAAACAATTAAAGGCTCTGCACAAGCTTTTCTGAGGTGTCTGGTGATTAGGGGGGCCTCAGTTTTGAATTGTGAGCTTTAGATACCTCAAGAGGGGGGAGCAATTTTCAAAAAGCTTTGAACACCCATCTTCTGAATATCAGGTCCCTTTAAGGTCCACTGCAACAATCCCCTATGGCTTCTACCAACGGCTTTGTTCCATTCATGTCTGGTGCTATCAGATGAGCCATCACCAATTTATTGCAACCAGGTTAGCTGTGGGCAACTGGGTAATCAGTCCTAACCACAACAGTCGGCCCTAAACTACAGCGGTTACTGGAGAATCGGTGTGAGTTAGAGATTCCTCTATTTGGCACTGAGGGCACCTCATCTGAAGTACTGTGTCCAGTTTTGGGCTCCCCACTACAGAAAGGATGTGGACAAAAGTGACATAGCTACATGTGGGCCTGTGGGCCAATCACTTGGAAAGCAGGCCATCCCAATCAGATTTTAAGTAATTAATCCTGTCTTTTTAGCAGCCTCTGTTTCACGGATGACACAAGGCTTATGCTCACCTGTGTCAACCAGGCCAAAAAAAATCAGTTCTGGCTATGCCTCAGGTGGACAAATTGGAAATGGAGGGCAACAAAAATGATTAGGGGCTAGAGCACATCGGGGGTGTAGCCACAGGAAAACAGTCTAGCTCCATCCTCCCTCCAACGCCACCCGTCACTCTTCTCTTCTGCACATTGAACAAGCCTAGTTCTATCAGCCTGTCTGCATAAGTCATGTGTTCCAGGGGCATAGCCATATGGGGTTTGCTGGCTGGGTCCCTGAGTCTATAGGGTGGGCCCAGCCAGGACAGCTTCTGGTCATGTGACTGGAAGCCGCCTGGCACCCCTCCAGTTGCTAGGTAGCAAGTGGAGTCTGAGCGCTAGTGCTCTGACTCCACTTGTTACGTAACAGCTAGAACAACCGTCCTTAAGTCAACGTAAGGCTTAAGTCGATCTAATGGATGGTTCTTATTAAGTCGACTTAAGCTTTCATTAAGTCGACTTAAGGAATTTCTTAAGTTGACTTAATGAAAGTCTGGTGTAGACAGGAAGTAAGTTAGGTCAGCTTAAGGGTCCTTAAGTCAACCTAAATTGCTAGTGTAGAAATACCCACAGAGAGCTCTTTGATAACTCTTGTGTCTGGCTGGTCAAACTCAGCAAAGAGCTGCTACACCCCCATCCTCCACCCCAGCGGCAACTTTCCCACTTTGCTTCATAAATATTACGTGGGGCACAAGAGGCAGTATTAGCAATTGGGATACAATATTGAAAACCTAGTGAGCAGCAAATAGAGGGTGTTTGCTTAGAAGCCAGCTGAGAGGAGCTAGGATGAGTGTTTGTATGGGGGGGGGCTGTGCTGTGAGCTGGGGGGGGAGTGTGAATATCTGAATGTCTGTCTGCTGTGACCGTTTGTTTGATCAGCGTTTGACTCATGCTAGTTGCAGGGACTGGTTGGTTGTTTTGTTTGAAAAGTTTGAACTAGGAGGGCTTTGTTTCCTACTGGAAGAACAGATCAAAGGACTAGAGACCCAATAATCACGCTGCATTGTTCCAAAGAAAGAAAAGGCTTCCTGGACAGAAGTCAGGGCTTGGCACTGCCGGCACAGCATGCTGAAGAATCAGAGAGGACAGTTCAGGATGGACTGAAGAACCGGGAAGAAAACTGACCATGTGTGATCTCCAGAAGAAGGAGGAGAACCCCTATACCTCCCAGTGCAGATGGAGGTAAGCTACCATTCTCAGGCTCTTTGCACATGTACTACTGCAGTAGTACCACAGGCTAGGTCTATACTAGAAAAATTAAGTCGACTTTGTTAAGTCGACTTAAAGTCGACCTTATTAAAGTCGACTTAACAAAGTGGACTAAGTTGACTTGGCTTTAAGTCTTAATAAAGTCAACTTAAGTGTTACGCCATGTCCACACCGTCCTTCAGTCGACTTAAAGAGTCGATTTAAGGGTGAAGTCAACTTAATGGCTGCATCTACACTGGTAAATTAAGTTGACTTAAGCTGCTTAAGTCGACTTAATTTACCCTGCGTCTTCACTGCACTTTCCTTAAATTGACTTAAGCAGCTTGCTTAAGTCAACTTAAGGAAAATAAAGTCGACTTAATTAAAATTAAGTCGACTTTATTAAACCTCCTTTCCACTAGACTAAGGCTTAAGTCAACTCCCTAGAATCGACTTAAGCCAGTGTAGCCATGGGGAAGCCCTAAGTCGACTTAGGGCTACCCCAGGGATACACCAATGCCCTCCCTGCCAAGGGGGGGGGCACAGGGGATCCTGGCATGCCTCCCCACAGGGCAGGGCAGAGCCCTGCCCACCCTGCCCCTATGCCCTGCCAGGGTCCCTGTCCCCCTTTGCCCCATTGTACCTATGTACAATGGGGCAAAGGCTGAACCCCCTAACATTGGGCAAAGGCTGAGCCCCCCCTGCCCCTGTGGAGCTGCCCTAGGTCCCCCTAAGCCCCTAGAAGTCGACCTAGGTGTCCAGTGTGGACGCTCTAGGTCGACTTTGTAAGTTCCCCCCAAAGTCGACTTTAATTTTAAGTGGAGACACATTAAGTCAATTTAAATTGCCCACTGTAGACATAGCCAATGAGTGGTAGTAACAAAGTTGATTAAGCTTTCATTAAGTCCACTTAAGGAATTTCTTAAATGGACTTAATGAAAGCCTAGTGTGGATGTGGCTTAATTTAAGTTGACTTAAGCCTCCTTAAGTCGACTTAAATTGCCAGTGTAGACATAGCCACAGAGAATAGCTTGGAAGAGTCATCTGAGGGAAGAGATCAGAAGGGTGCCCCATCAATCAGAAGGCCTGGGATGCACTGTCCTGCAGATGGGGTTTCACGACCACCATTCCCAAGAGCACGAGCTGAGTGATGGTGGCTGGGGAGTGGGGACTCCCTCCAAAGGGGCACAGAGTCATCCATCTGCCACCATTTGCCACTGGGAAACTCAAGGAGTGTGCTGCTTGCCTGGAGCTGCAATTCAGGATGTGATGGAGAGTCTGTTGAGAATCCCTCAACTTTGCAGTAAGAGGATCTGAGTGGCTGTGTTAACAGAAAACATTATTCGCCTGCAAAGCTTCAAGTGAGCTGTTGGCAACTCTGTCATAGCTTTTCTTGGGGCTGTGTCACTTCAGATCACTAAGGCAGATCAATCTGGCCTGGCCTGCTCAGAGCAGCAAAACACAGGCCGCCTTGTTAAATATGTTCATTTCTCCAGGCCAATATGCTGTGCAGCTGCACTCTCCACTCCTGGAGCTGTGCAGGCATTTACTTGGTTAGCAAAGTGCAACAGCTCTGTTAGGAACAGTGAATCTGCTGACCTCAAGCACTCAGAAATGATGTTAGGCATTAAAACCAGGAAATCTTCTTATAATTCCTGAGATTTAAAACGATAACTCATTGTGGCTGTTTTTTCTTTGCATTCTGGTTTGTGAGCCATGCAGATGACATAGTCTGGCTTTGCACCACAAACTCAGGGGCTAAGATCTTTTTTTAAATAAACGAAAGTTGAAAGTCTCACCTAATCACAGGACTCCAGAAGCTGGGGCTTTAAGTAAAACACCTGTGATTGAGATTAAATGTAGGAAGGAGAAGGAGGGAAGGTACTGCTGGGGGATGAGAGAGGAACATGGAATTGCCCTCCCTAGATTGTTTATGGACAGGAGCAGAATTCTGGTTCAAGTATTTTCCCCCCACAGCCTGTGGGGAGAGTGACAGTCTGACACAACCATTAGAACAAGAAACCAAACTACCTTTGATGGCTTCTCACTGCTCTGCTGGGGAGGAGCACGATATGAGGAAAGGTTCTGGAGTGAGAATTGTGGAGAAGTTAGGTGATATATTGGCAGCCCTAAAGCATTCGCCTCTTTTTCATAGCAAAGACCAAGCTTTGCCCTCTCCCTGCTAATATGCTTCAGTTGGGCCTGGAACAAGCACCTCCTAGAGGCAAAAAATATGTCAGGCAGCAGTTATTCAAATGATCTAATCCTTGGCCTTTGCATGCTAAGAGCCCATCAGCCCCCAGCCCATCTGGAGCAAGCACCAATGGGAACCACTTTGAGTCATTGCCTCACTGGATGGGATTTGAACCCATGAATGGCCACTGAACCATCCAGTCGCACAGGCTGCTGAGAGGTTAGAATTCACATAATGAAGCCAGAAAATAAAGCTACTGATAAGGGCTGTCTGAGGCTGAAAGCACATCTTCCAGGAAGACTTCTTTATGCTAAACCAGCTAATCTTGCATTTATAACCTTTTTAATTTTCTATTTTTGCTTCCTGTGCTGACACATTGAAACTTTTCCTTCAGTCTTCCAGATACAACTTGCGAAAGGGCAACCACACCAGAGCAGCAAGAAGGTCACAATGCAAATTGGACCTGTCTAATTTTTTGCTTCATGAATAGATACACCAGTTTGATGGTCTAATTGTTCTGTCAACTTCAAAGGCCATTGGCAGGCCTCAGCGGAGAGAAGAGAGATAAACGCTTCCATTTTTCTACAGCTCCTGCAGATCGCGTTTCAGAGCTAGAACGATACAGCCAATTAACTTACAATACACCAGCTTTGAGGGCAACTGTAGGAGAATAAAGTTGTAGCAGGCACTTTCATTTATTTATTTTTCAAATGACTAGAAAAGGCAAAGACCTTCATTCTGTATATCTGAATTCTACAGTGTCTTTCCCATCTCACCCACTGCATACCTATTTGCCCTGCCTTCTGCACTGGTACCAGGCATGGCCATTCTGCGCAGACAGCTGCATGGAGTATACCCTGCTGGGCTGTGCGAAGAAAAGGCTAACAGAGGGTTCAGTTCAGTGAGGAAAGGGGAGTTGCTTAGTCCATCTCCCAATCCTGGGGCAAAGGTGGAGATGATGACACAACACCTGTTTCAGGGCAGGGAGCTGCACCCGCAGGACACAGGACACATGCCCTTGGCCAGCTGCTGAGCCGCCAAAGGGTTTCTGGTGCGAGGCAAGACAACACTGAACTGATCGGCAGCATTCCCATGCCAAGAAAATGGGTCCGGTGACACCTGGCTTTCCCCGCTGGTCCAGTTTGTTTCTGTAGCCAGAGGGGATCAATAACGGCACATATGTATGTGCGCACACACACACGCGCATATACACACACACGGGAGCTGGATAGTAGAATTCATTATTATTACTTATTTTTGTTGCAGTAGTACCTAGTGCTGCTGGTCAGGGACTCCATGGGTGTTGAGCAATGGGGCGATGTCTAGCTGGCAGCACTAACAAGCAGAGTGCCTCAGGAATGGTGCTGGGGCTATTTTTGTTCAACATCTTTATTAATGATCTGGGGATGGTGTCAACGCGGGTTTGTGGATAACACTAAGCTTGGGGGGGCGGGAATGGTAGATACCTAGGGATAGGATACAGAGGGATCTTGACAAACTGAACCCGTGGACCTATAAAATCTGATGAGGTTTAACAGGGACAAGTGCAGAGTCATCCACTTAGGATGGAAGACTCCCATGCACTGCTACAGTCTGGGAGCTGACTGGCTAGGCAGCAGCTCTGCAGAAAAGAAGCTGGGGATTACAGTGGACAAGAAGCTGGATGTAAGACAACAATGTGCCCTTATTGCCAAGAAGGTTAATGGCACATTTGCCTGCAACAGTAGGAGCGTTGCCAGCAGATGGAGGGAAGTGATTATTGTCCTCTATTTGGCATAGGTGAGGCCACATTTGGAGTACTTTGTCTAGTTTTGGGCTCCCCACTATAGACAGGATGTGGACAAATGGGAGAGAATCCAGTGGAGGACAACAAAAATTATGAGGGGCTGGAGCACATGACTTAAGAGGAGAGGCTGGGGAAACTAGCTTTGTTTAGTCTGCAGAAGAGAAGA
Organism: Pelusios castaneus; assembly: GCA_007922175.1. Lineage (NCBI taxonomy): Eukaryota > Metazoa > Chordata > Testudines > Pelomedusidae > Pelusios > Pelusios castaneus. Next base: position 2,585,388 of record ML685946.1, on the reverse strand, counting down.
ATAAGGTGTGATTTGATAGCAGCCTTTAACTAACTGAAAGAAGGTTCCCAGGAGGATGGAGCTAGGAAGTTCTCAGTGGTGGCAGATGGCAGAACTAGGAGCAATGGTCTCAAGTTACAGTGGGGAACGTCTAAGTTGGCTATTAGGAAAATCTTTTTCCCTTTTAGACCCTGGAATGGGTTACCTACGGACATGATGGACTCTTTATCCTTGGAGGTTTCTAAGGTACAGCTTGACAAAACCCTGGTTGGGATGATTCAGTTGGGGTTGGTCCTGCTTTGAGCAGGGGGTGGGACTAGATGACCTCCTAATGTCCCTTCCAATCCTCATGTTCTATGATTCTGTGATTCTATGCTGTATGTGCGGCCCCTCCCCATGCTCATATAATGGCCCAATGACCCTGCCCCAAAGTGGTTCATTGAGTTACTAAAGCAGCCTTGTAACACTGGGCCCTACAGCACAGTCCTCTGCTTAACTCACTGGGTCTAGCCTTACAAATGGTGGGGGAGCTGCCAGGAACAGGACTGTGTCTCAGATCTCGGAGCAGTGGATTCTCTGGGTGGCAGAACCCTCTTTAGACCACTCACTGCTGCCTGCCCGCAGTGTCATGGCGGAAAGGTGGCCAGAACATACTGCACTCCAGCTAGTCAGACCTACTGTCTGGCCCCTTGGAAAAGTCCAGAGTGCACTGCTTGGATGGCACTTCCTCCTGGTCATTCTGGGGAATAGCTCTCAAGGTCAACATCCCTTCCTGGGGTTGCACAGTGTCTCTGCACCTCTCTCGCTCTGGGTCTTCCACTCTCCCCCTCACCAAAAGCTATTGCTGTCTCTTCATGACTCTATCCTCCAACCACGCCACTGTCCATCTTTTCCCTCTCTTTCTGGGGTACCAGAGACTTCCTTCAGCAGTCCAGGGTAGTCTTACCCTTCACTGCTTTCTAGTGCCACCTCATCCGTGGCTGGTGGAGGCCAGGCCAGCCCTCAGCTTTGGGCTCCAGCTCAGGGCTCAGCTCAGCTCAGCTCAGTTGAGGCCTGTTCCCTTGGAGACATTATTACATTTCCCACCTTCTGGCTCCCCCCATCTCTGTATTTGCCAGCACAAACACACTTCCCTTTTTGCCAGGGAGCAACTGCAGACTTTCCCAGCAATCACAGACACACTCACTCTTCAATTTCCTGCCTTTGTAATCCCAGCCCAGCTCATTCTTTCTCATCTGGGCTTCCTCATTCAATGAGGAGATGGATTAGCCACCTGATTCCTCTCAGATCTGGCTGGTGGGATTAATTAATCCCCGTCTCAGAATGTATTAACACTTTGAGGGCACCCCTGTTACAGTTACATTTATCGGCCTGCTTTCTTATTGCCCTTCTCATCCCAATTGTTCACAATCCTCCATTTAGTTGCAGCCTTGGTGGGAATTCTACAAATAGAATTTTTAATGGTTGCTAATTTTCTACATATCCAAGAAGTCACTAAAAGACAATGGATGCCTTTTTCCACCAGCTCCCTCATTTGAAACATGAAATCATCTCAGCTATCACAATGCAATAACCATTAGCAAATACATCTGAATGCCCATCACTTTATAAGGCTTGATCCTGTTCCCATGAAGTGAATGGAAATTTAACCATTCTACTCAGCTGACTCAAAATAGGCCTTGCACACTGGTTTCTGCTGCAAGGTGTACCAACCAGTGTGTCTGAGAAAAGGGAAGTGTCCATACCTAACCGCTGTTAGTACAGCACATATATATTTCTTATTGTTCCTATACAAGTGGATATCAGTTCATCCTAAAATCACTGGAGACAGGTTTATGCCATAAGTGCTGGAAAATCTGTCAGCATTTTGGGTCTATTTTTTAATTTATTTGTATTTTTGAAATTTTTCCTGATGGCAAAGTTACAATGAAATGTTCAAATACTAATCATACGTTATTTGTTACTTATTCAGGAGTGGATTAGTATTCCAAGATCCTGGCTAACGATTCTGGCTCGCTGGCATGGGAACTGTCCTCCTGTGAGTATCTTAAAAGGGATGACCACATTTCTAGAAACCTTTCCTCCTTTTGTAGCTTCTCTTATGTACATATTTGATGTGAAAGGTTTTCCCCTAGAAGGGCAGTCCATGTTTTATTATAATGTGCATTCTACGATCTTTTGGAACACACCCTATTTAGATACAATTCCCTGAGAGGTGTCATATTTTTTCCAGTAATGTGCAAAGCCTAGCTGATAACAATAAAAAAGAAAATACTTTGTCATTCTGTTTAAAATGCACGTCCTTTACTGGAGCACTAAATAAGCAGGTGAAGGAAGTCAGCATTTTGCCATAAAATGACTCTCTTTAATAATCTCCTCTCAAAACTTTATAATTTCTAGAAACAATTACTACATGTGGAAATATGCCTTCCTTTCTCTACACCATCTCCAGCAGAGCTTTTCCCTAGTAGCAAAAATATGATGGATCTTAATGGACTCAAATGTCATTTACACAGTAATTTCTACAAATTTTATTGAAGAGCTAAACAAATTGAAGATTTCTGAAACAGTCCCACTTATCCAGACCAATTTCTTTCTCCAAACCCCTCTCCCATTTTTTTCATCTAGGGTGTTTCTTTTTCAATCACAATCGTGTACAGCTTAGAAATTTCATTTACATTTTTGATAATGGTTTTAATTTTATTTATATGCAGCTACATGTACATGTGTGCATAGAAGCACGTGCACACACATACAAAAATATGTAATGTGACCAAATGCTTTGGTAGAGAGAAGGTGTCTGATAAATACTATTGTTATAAAGTTAAAGGGTTTAATTTGTATACAACCAAATTTGATTATTTTTAATAAAACTCTATGGCCTTCATACGACTTTTATTAAAATTTGCCATGGGCCTAACCTCACACAACACAAATCTCTTGCCCTCAGTAGTTAGTAACAGAGAACATTTTTTTATCATCTATTTATATCAAGCTCTTACGAGGAATGAGTTGCATTCTGCTATCTTCCCACCTCTACGTACCAGAGACTGTTATGCAGTGTTTAGAGTAGGGGTGTGAAAGTCATAACTTGAGTTCAGTTTCCGCCTCTCTCACTGACTTTCTCTAAAGCTCAGTCATTCACTCACTCCACCAAAATGAGGATAACATCAGTTAACTACTTCACAAGGGTGTTCTGTTGCTTAATTAATGTTTGACATGACAGTATTTGGGGATGAAAGGATTGGAAAGAGTTCAGTAGGGTAGTGCTTTAATATCTGAGCAGTTGTCAATGCCTTCATGTATTCGTACCATGTCTAGATGGATGAAAGAAGATGGACAGTGCCTTTCTTCAGCACTTGGTTTACTTAAAAAGATAAAGTCAATAACTAAATGAAGTGGCCTGTAGTCTGTCCCTTGGGCACAGATAGTAAGTAGTTTCTACAAGTCATAGTCAGTCAAAGCAGAATCACTAAAAGAATTGAGATCTAGTGATTCTCTTGTTCTACACTCCTCTCTAGAGGTGCCTATGATCCTGGCCTCCTGGGATAACCCCCTGAATATGGAAAGAACAGGCCAAGCTTCAAAAATGAGTGCCAAACTCTTAAAACATTGATGAGTGACACTGAAGCCAGAGTTCCCAATAGTCAGAAACCATGCTTCTGATTCCCTACACCGGTTATCAAGAAACACTAAAAAGTACCAACAGCCCCCCCTTACTGCATTTCCGACAGTGGTCCCCCAAACAGCCACTGGATTTGGTACAGAGATAGGTTATTTAAAACTCCAAGCTCTTTACTCAGAAAAGGTTCTCTTGACCCCCGAGAGTCACAGAATAATATAGGTTTGTATCTTACCCAAATACCATGCTGCCAGCCAATCCTTCAGTAACTAAAATTAAAGGTTTATTATAAAACAGGAACACAATATGAGACATGTTAAAGGATTAAAGTGAACCACATAAATATAAATGATTAAGAGTTCATGTAAAGCAAGTCCTTGGAAGAATTTGAAGTTTGCAAGCTTGTATAGTTCCTCTGGTATGCACCCACTGCCTGAGTGGGTCTCAGCCCTTTGTTCAGTTGCAGATGAATAGATCCTGAAGTAAGTGTTGTCTGAAGACTGAAGACAAAATGGATTTGGGCACAGCTGCTTTTATTACTTCTGACCTTCCCCATGCTGTGTGGAGTTTTTACAAATCAAAAGGGAGTTGAGTCACATGGGCAAGTCTTAGTGGCTCAGCAGGTTTCTCCCTGGCCCCACTTTCCTGGTGATCTCCCTTAATGGGCTATTAAAAAGATAGTAGCTGTAGACATCCTGTCTAGGGAGTTTCCCAGAAGCATATAAATTGGAATATAAATATAACAAACATATTTATAACATCTAATACAGATATAATTCCCCCCCACAAATAATGTAATCATTCCTAGCAGATTATAACCTTTTTATTGGTACCCAACATGGTATATCTCATATAGATTATTGCAATATTGATATGAAATACTACCATAAATGATCCCTTAATCCAGACAGCATCACAGTACCCATCATCCCTTATGTGATAAAGTACTTCTGTTGAATCAAGGCCTGAATGCAAACAGATGCGAGAGAGGCCAACTGTTAGCTAAGCATGGGAAGCCGAACTCAGGATCGTCAGCTCCAAAAATAGCCTCTCTCACTTGAGCAGAAAGAGAATTACCATCTCCCTCAAATTGGGGCTTTTGGTTTTCTCTTTGGGCTAGTCCCTAGAGAGCTCGATATCAGCACAAACTCAAAGCAGACCAGGCAGGGATACACACCTAGTCACAAACTACACCACCTTTTCATTCTTCTTTTGTGGTCATTAACACCTGGTTGTCATGGTGATCATGTCATAGCCTCCATTGTGACATCCCCGGTCTAGCCCAAGCACAGCTATTGCTCAACTTGATCTTCGAGAGAGCCAGCTGGTGCTGTGCTGTACTGCAGAGATTTGGATCTGTCTAAGTAAGTGATTTTTTTTCATGGAGCCAACATAGTGGAACAGTCTGAGTTTTTGATGAAGGGAGCTGTGGGGCTACAGGGGTTTCTGACCAGATCTTAGTGTGTATTTGACAGATCATTCCTGTAGTTTTGAATCGAGAGGATTCCTAGTGCAAGCAAAGATGACAGAAGGGCTTGGGGAGAATCTTCACCTGGTGTGGTAAGAATGATAGACAGAAGGTCAGCTGCAACAGCTTTGACTTTCAAGGTGCTAATGGAACATTACTTGCTGTCTATTGTTTTTAAATTGTCTGTCGCCTACTTACCAGTGTGATTTTAACTCTATTAGTCATGGAGGTTTTAACCTGGCTCTTTTTTTTGGATGGATATTTTCTTTGTAGTTAGTGCTGGGGTTTGAGAGCGAGGCTTCTGAGAACTAGTCCCCGGTCTGCCATTGGCTGGCTATCAATACTAATCAGACCTATGTAAGAGCAGTGTCCTAGGGACCGATACTCTAATCCACTCACTTCCCTTCATAATGTAGATTCTTTAGTTTTATTAACATCAGTTTAACTTCAGATCCTGAAACGGAACTTGATAAATTCTTGGTGGTAGATATACTGACAGGATGATTAATGCAGTGGGTTCTGAGTTATTACAGAGAAAGCTTTCTTGGGTTTCTGACTGTTGAGTGTTGCCCACATGTTCCAAATTTAACTGATCGCCATATTGGGGTTGGGAAGGAATGTTCCCCAGGGCAGATTGGCAAAGGCCCTGGGGGGGGGGGGGAGGAGAGGGGTTGCCTTCCTCTGTAGCATGGTGGATTCTTGGTACCTTAAAGTCTTTAAATCAGGGCCTGAAACACACCTGGAATCCGTAAAATAATTATAATTTATAATGTAAAATTTTAAGTTTGTTTATTTGCCTGGGACTGAGAGCTGCTCTCTGCCTGGCTGGGGGGAGGGGCCTGGTTATGTATTACGGCCGTGGCGGCTAGCAAGAATCTGAGCCAGGTGGCAGGAGAGGAATACAGTGGCTGTCAGTGCAGCGGGGGCAGCCGTGGGAGCCGGACCGGGGAAGGAGCCACTTGGAGGGGCAAGCCAGGCTCTTCCCTCCCTCGCGGCCGACCACCTACCTTCCTATCATCTGCCGAGTGGAGGTGAAAGCAGCAGTCACTGGCCCCTCTGTGGCCTGTGCCCTGCCTGGCGCCAGCTCAGAGAGACGGGAGGAAGGAAGCTGTGTTCGTTGTCCAGCTCTGCACCATGTCAGCAGGGCAGGATGAGAGCTTGGTGCAAGATGTCTGTCAGGTCAGAACAAGGGTGCTGGGCTTCGCTTCTCCAGTCTGCCAGGCAGCCGGGGGGTGTGAACATTGGGAACTGCCCCCTAGATTGAAGGGGGCCCCACTTCAGTTGTTGGTTTCTAAGGAGGCCCAGCTCTGCTTGCCGCTGCTGCAGGTTGGCATTTTGATCCCTTTTACAGAAGGCCTATTTGTAAAAGAATATATTGTGAAGGCCTGCAAAGTTTTATGTCCTAATAGGAAGAAATTTTTTGAAACCATAAGCTTGTCTACTAATACAGTTGCAAGTTGATGAACATTTGCAAGCAACACTGAGAGTGAGTTCATCTCAGGATATCAAACCTAATATTGATGCTCTGGTTGATGCAAAATGCTGCCAGCTAAGTGGCCAAAAATGAAATGACTGTCAAAATTAGCACTGGATTTTTGCATTACAGTTTCAAAACAGCTAATAAATTGACTTTTAATAGAATACGATATTACTCTTCATTTTTTTACTATACTTTTGTATGGAAAGGTTTCAGTGATGTCACCCTCGGGCCAATAACCTAAGCTACAATCAAAAAAAGTACAATAACTCAGTCCAGTGAATTCCCAGATTTGTATTGTTCCACGAGCCTTGCCGATCCATTACTTACCAAATCAATTCAGAATCAGAGATTCATTACTTCATACTTTTTTTCAAGTAAAACACAAGAACAGACCTAAAATATAAAAGATTGCATTTATATAAATGTATCCCTAAGTCTTTGATAATTATGTATAGTAACATTTGAAACAAATTCTACATCAGAATTAAAGAAGTGTAGAAGAGTAAATACAATAGCTGTACTATGGATTGACTTGGCAGAGAGAGCCTATATTTAAAGCACTGAAAATTAATGAAATATGAAACAATAAGCAGCAGATTTCTGACAGCCTGAGTTTCTAAAACAATTTAAATTTAAGGGAAAGGTACAAAATAACCCTCACCTTTGGTTATCAATGTAATGAATTGGCCTTTATTTCTCAGACACTGATGATACCAACACATTGTATACTTGTGGAGGTCTGACAGCCACAGACTTCTAAGATGGGGCACACAGTTCAGATTTTGACAGCAGTGCAGTGGAATTTAAAATATTGGGACTGGAATATTTCCCAAAGCAGGTTAATTGAAACTCTATGAAACATATTAACAAAGATGTATGTATTAAAATTTTTATGGTAGTATGTGTTCTCATCTCCTGGCATAAAATAATGAGCAGTGAGGGTAGAATTTAACAACACACGCCTTGTCAATCCCACGTCCCCTTGTTAGCTCATCCTTAATAATATGCAGAGCCAGGCAAACCTCAATGTCTTCTGTCTAGTCCATTTTCTGTCCCATTGCTTTACTGCATGGGCAGTTATGACATCAGAGATCTGCAGTGCACATTATAGTGAGCTGAAATCCCTCATCCATAAGAAGTGGAAAGACAGATATTTTTTCTGAAAGCTCAGGCCTAAGTCCCAAGTATCCTCCCTATATGCAGGCTTCTACACGATAACAGCAAAATGCTACTGGCAGACCAAGCTTCCCAGACAGAAGGTGAAAGATACATGTCTGCAATGACTGAGATTGTGATTTAACCAAGCCATAGCCTGGCTACACCAGAATGTATGAAGATGATGCTTTGGACAAGAACAGATCAAGAGACCTCTGTTGTCTAAAACTAGTATTTGACAATACTAGTTGGTCATCTTCGTCCCTGCTCAGATACCCACCGAGAGCAAGAGAGGCAAGCGTCAGAGACCCTGGGACACACCGAGGGATGGGAACAATTTCATATTCCTGGAGCATCCTTGTAAAGCAGGACCTGTCAGGAGGAGACACACCTTCTCCAGGAGGTGTCATCTTCGTCCCCTGTTCTGTCAAAACCACATGCTGCCTGTTCAGTTATTAGTCTCCCATTCTCACCCCCCCTCCCAAATCTTTCCCACACTCTAAATCAAAGGAAAGTCATGATTTAGCTCCAGTAACAACACACACCAGCATAAATGGTTTCACCTCAATAAATTCCCTCACCCACCCAACACACAAAAAACCCCACCCCCACACACATAGGCTATGTCTACACTTACCAAAGTTAGTTTGAATTAGCTAATTTGAACTAACTAATTTTAGTTAGTTCAAATTAATTTAATTCGAACTAGCATGGCTCCACTGGAATGCTAGTTCAAACTAAGCAAGTGCCATGCATGGCACTTGCTTAGTTCGAATTAGTCAGTTGCATTAAGGTCAATGTGCCGGTTAGTTCAAACTAAGCAGTTAGTTTGAACTAAAATGGCCACATTGACTTAATTCGAACAAACTAGTTCGAATTAAGGGTTAGTTCGAAGTAAGACGAGGTTTTACTAATTTGAATGAATTTTTCCTTAATTCGACTTAAGGAACTGCTTAAATCGAATTAAGGAAACTCAAATGTAGACACAGAGTAAATTAAGTCGACTTAAGCCTGCTTAAGTTATTAGTTATTAGTCTGTTGTTAAAAAAAAAAAGAAAAAAAACAAGACTGTTTGCAGCACGACCTAGCCCCAGGGGCACTTAGGGAGACACACAAATCTCTATCACACACACACACTCCTAAAATCTGCTGTCATAAACACAGACTGAGGCAGAGAGATGCAATGAAATTAAACAAAAATCTCACTGCCCTGACTCTCCAGGAATAAGCACAATGGATATTAAATAAATATATTAAGTGCCCTTGTGCTTCATTCTCAGCTATGCATAGTGACTTAAAGGACTGTGAGCTAGTAACTAACATATCATCTGACACAGTTTTAAAAAGTTAAACAGCACAAGAAATAACTACTCCGAGGCATTACATCAGAGCATTGTAGTGGTCTAAATTCAGCCGAACCCTCAGGCCTACATGTTTAGCACCACTGGCATCTTCCAGGTCAACAGGTCTCACCTAGTTTGGGTGCGGGAGTCACTGCACATGCAGGCAGGTGTGACATGACCATGAGTCTCAGTCAATGAAGAGTTACTTGCTTTAGACTTTCTGCTTCTGCTCCTGCCTTTGCCCCACCGTTCTCTGCTCTGCCTGTAGCTGCTAACCATAGTGCTCCACCAGGAGAGTCCCTCTGATCAAACCCGGTGGCAGCCTCCCACACCAGAGATCTGGCCCAAGTAGGATCTGGGCACTGGGATCCTTTCCACTCACTCCCCACTGCTGTGTCGTAACCACAGCTTCCATCGCCTGGAACAGCGGTTCTCAACTTTTCCTGTGTTGCGACCCTACAGGACACACCAGCCTACCCACCCCAGGCCAGTTCTAGCCATCTCCCCAGCTCTCTGTGATGCACTTACCACTGTGTGGCAATGCAGTAATGTGTCCTCACACAGCAGTTGAGAACCACTGACCTGGAACTTTCTGTCTCCCCCCCTTGTCTGTTCCATTTGCTAAGGAAATGATGTGTGAATCCTTCCTGACAGCCGAAATGACAGCTGTCTAGAGCCACATCTCCAAAAGGCACAGCTGCTTAAATGCCACAAATCAGACAGACAGAAGAAAACTCTTCAGAAGTTATTGAGCTCTATTCAGAGCCAGAGAAGAAGGTTAGAATCATAAAATCATAGAATAATAGGGATGGAAGGGACCTCACAAGGTCATCTAGTCCAACCCCCTGCTAAAAAGCAGGACCACTCCCACTAAATCACCCCAGCCAGGGTTTTGTCTAACTGGGCCTTAAAAATCTCCAAAGAGGGAAATTCTATCACCTCCCTAGATAACCCATTCCAATGCTTCACCACCCTCCCAGTGAGAAAGTTTTTCCTAATATCCAACCTTGACCTCCCCAGCTGTAATTTGAAACCATTGCTCCTTGTTCTGTCCTCTGTTCCCATCGAGAACAGCCTACCTCCCTCTTCTTTGGAGCACCCCTTCAAGTAGTTGAAGGTTGCTATCCAATCTCCCCTCAGTCTTCTCCTCTGCAGACTAAATAAGCCTAGTTCCTTCAGTCTCTCCTCATAAGTCATGTGCCCCAGCCCCCTAATCATTTTTGTTGCCCTCCGCTGGACTCTTTCTAATTTGTCCACATCCTTTCTGTAGTGGGGAGCCCAAATCTGGACACAGTATTCCAGATACGGCCTGACCAGTGTCGAATAGAGGGGAATTATCACATCCCTCGATCTGCTGGCAATACTCCTACTGATGCAGCCTAATATGCCATTGGCCTTTTTCGCAACAAGGGCACACTGTTGGCTCATATTCATCTTCCCGTCCACCATAACCCCCAGGTCCTTTTCTATAGCGCTGCTACTTAGCCAATCGGTCCCAAGCCTGTAGCAGTACATGGGATTTTTTCGTCCTAAGTGCAGGACTTTGCACTTGTCTTTGTTGAACCTCATGAGGTTTCTTTCAGCCCAGTGTTCCAATTTGTCCAAGTCTCCCTGGATCCTGTCCCTGTCTTCCAGAGTATCTACCATTCCCCCCAATTTGGTGTCATCCGTGAACTTACTAAGCACGCAGTCTATTCCATCATCAAGATCATTAATGAAGATGTTGAATAGAACCAGCCCCAGGACCGACCCCTGGGGCACTCCACCGGTTGCCAACCAGACATCAAGCCATTGATTCCTACCCGCTGAGCCCGTTGATCTAGCTAGTTTTCGATCCACCTTACGGTCCACTCGTGCAACCCATACTTCCTTAAGTTGCTGATGAGAATGCTGTGGGAAACTGTATCAAAAGCCTTGCTAAAGTCAAGGTATACCACGTCAATGGCTCTTCCCGCATCCATAAATCCAGTCATCTCATCATAGAAGGAAGTCAGGTTGGTCAGGCACAATTTGCCTTTAGTGAATCCATGTTGACTGTTCCTGATCACTCTATTTTCCTCCAAGTGTTTCAGGATGGATTCTTTGAGGACCTGCTCCATGATTTTCCCAGGGATTGAGGTGAGGCTGACTGGTCTGTAGTTCCCCGGATCCTCCTTTTTTCCTTTCTTGAAGAGAGGTACTATATTTGCCTTTTTCCAATCCTCTGGGACCTCCCCCGTTCGCCACGAGTTCTCAAAGATAATGGCCAGCGGCTCTGCAATCACTTCAGCCAACTCCCTCAGCACCCTCGGATGCAGTTCATCCATCCGCATGGACTTGTGCACATCCAATTTCTTTAAGTCTTCCCTAATCTGACTGTCCATCACCGAGGGCCGCTCTCCTCTCCATTCCACGTTACCCCGTGTAGTAGCCTGGGAGCTGGCCCTCCCTGTGAAGACTGAAGTAAAAAAAGCATTGAGTACTTCAGCCTTTTCTTCATCATCCATCACGAGGATGCCTGCCCCATTCAGTAAGGGACCTACATCACCTCTGATCCTTTTCTTGTTTGTGATATACTTATAGAACCCCTTTCTGTTATCCTTCACATCTCTTGCT
>ML685946.1:2499277-2554323 GCA_007922175.1 Pelusios castaneus | reverse complement strand
CTATCTAGGGAGGTGGTAGAATCTCCATCTTTGGAGATTTTTAAGGCTCGGTTAGACAAAACCCTGGCTGGGGTGATTTAGGGGGAGAGGTCCTGCTTTTTAGCAGGGGGTTGGACTAGATGACCTCGTGAGATCCCTTCCAACCCTATTATTCTATGATTCTATGTTCCTTGGTTCTGCCTAAGGCAGGAGGATGAACTAGAACAGATGACCTCTCAAACTTGATTCTGTGTTCAAAACATGATCAAGTGTTTTGCTGGGCTCCTCAGGCATGGCTCTGCTTAGGAAGGTTCAGCAACATGCACAGATAGATTCCCTATTGCCCTGGCTCCCAGGGACATCATGTCAGTATCTAACTCTTCATCATTAAAACAAAACACATGCATCAAACCCCGAGAAATGCAAAGTTTGCAAATGTGAACTGACTGCAATCTGTGCAGAGAGGTGAAGGCCAGAGGATCCCCTTGGCTGCCCTGTTTTGCACTGCATTACTGGTGCCAATGGTCAGGTTGGGAGAAGGAAAGGAGCGCTTTCTCCTAAGTACCAGCCACCCTGCCACCGAAATGAAAGACTGCTCCCAATAGGTTGTAGAAATCTGTGTGTGATCTCCTCTCCTCCTTTCTCCATAAAGCTGAAACTTAAATGATTGTAACTGGGCATTTGTATCAGCACACCATTGGGTGCAGGGCCTTTTAGGTTCTCCTCAGATTAAGGCAGACATCAAGGCTACTGGTGTGTACTTGGTTCACATTTTATGGTTTTCCTTGCAACCAGTGTAAGAGATCTAGGGTTTGTCTACATCTAGACATTAACCACAAAAGCCCTGTGTAGACAAATTTATTCTGGACTGATTGCCAATTTCTGATTTAATTTAATCCACTTCCATATCGGATTTGTATGTGCATTAAGCCAAATCACGAAAAGGCACTCTTACTCTGGAATCACGGGGCACGACTTGTGCAGATATTTGAGTAAATTTCCAACTATAAACAGACCCTTAACTAATTTGTTTAGTTTTAAATGAAAGCAGAGATTATAGGAACAAGATGGTAGCCTCAAAAAACTACAGTGATCCAGCCCATTGTGAACCCTGGAAATGGCATGGAGCAGTGGTTCTCAACCTTTCGTGGGTCATTACACGCTTGGCTGCATATCACGATCCTACAGGACACACCAGCCCACCCCCCCAAGGCTGAATCCAGCCATTTCTCCGACTCTCTGTGACACACTTTCCACTGTGTGACAACACAGTACTGTGTCCCGCCAGTGTTTGAAAACCACTGGCGTGGAGTATTCCCCAAATTGTAATTCAAATGATAACTAGGCTTTGGAAGGACCTGCACAATGTTCTGTGCTGGGTGTCTTGTATCAACAAGCGTCTGTTATGTTATACAGGTCTCTGATCTGGGTACATTCTTTTGCCATTGATGATACTGATGAATACATATATAATTCTTAGTACCTATATAACTTTGCATTTTCAAGTCTCTGTACATATATTAACTAATTAAACAAAGTAAAGTAGCATGCAAAGCAGAGTAATTCTTCAGTCATTGGTTAGAGGTTTATTGCAGGAGTGGGTGAGTGAGGTTTTGTGGCCTGCGTTGTGCAGGAGGTCAAACTAGATGATCATATTGGTCCCTTCTGACCTTAGAGTCTATGAATGATCAATGAATGGTGCTTTAGTAACAGAGTGGGGAGTGTTCGTGCCAAAAGGAAACCAACATTGCTAGAGCCATTAGTAGGGTTAATATTCTAAGGGGGATTAGGAAGGATGTAAAGGACAACTAGAAATAAACATTGGCATGAAAGGATTTGACAGTGCTCTTTTAATGTCCCTTTATCAATTAGTAAAGGCAGGTGTATTGTCTTCACAGCATCACAAAGTCAGAAATAGGGCAAGAGTAACTGCTTCATGCAAAGAATGTACAGTGATGTATGTACATTGGATTTTAATCTGCTGAACACTTAGTCACTGGCTGAAACTGAACTGGTCTGGCTATGATAACGCTAAAATATTGAAAACCTTTTTAAAAGCAGAGTGCTGACATTTTGGGCTTCCTAGGCTATAGACCTCAGTCACTCAAAGATAAAAATTCCTGAAAATGGCACATCTGCTATCTCCAAATGGTTTAGATTACGTACACAATTTACATTTCTTATTTCTGTTTTATAGTTTCAGAAGAGAAAACAAAAGCAAACATGACCAGTCACAAAAGCCTTCCATTGGCACAATTAACAGCGAGAGAACAAATTGTCAGTACAGGGATTGAAATCAGTGTTACATTTGATATTTATTCAAATGATTTTCTTTTGCTTCATTATTAAAAGTCAACATATTGAAAGTATCGCATGGAATTCCGGACCCACTGAATTCAGTGGGAGTTCAGCCATTGAGTTCCATGGATCCAGGGTAACAACCATTGTTCAAAGTGTTATCATTACATCTCATTAGAAGTAATGGAGGAAAAAAATCTTTACACAATTTATAAAAGACACAGGGCCAGATTTTCAAAGGCATTTTTTACACCAATAGCATTTCCCTACTTTGATACTTTTTGGGAGCTGGCAGCACACACAGGAATGGACTGTCACACAGCCTAGAGGACCATTGGTGCTTTCAGAAGAAAACCAAGAACTTCAAAAACCAATTAAGCAACAAATCTAGTGTTTGATATTGAGCCACCTTCCTCTGATAGTCTCTGAGATAGTCATAAAAGATTTTGCCCAGCAGAAACCATGACAATTGAGGCTACTGAAATACCAATTTTATGCAGAAGATTAAAATGAAAACTTATTTTAAAAATTAACATTCTTAACAGAATATGGCGGAATTGTATGATAATATCACGCAAAATAAGACCACAAGACCAACGGAATACAGCTTCTGCCAGGCACAGAAATATGAGAGCCACTCTGGTTCTTTGCCTGTTTATCGTAAGTTGCCAGCCTGCTGAGCCATGTGCTATATTGTAACAATGAGTGACATTGTGTGATGGGTCTTATTGGATAAACGAAGGCTCAACTCCTAATTTGGCTGGATTAATTCCAAAATCAAAGTTCCAGTTGCTGCGCTGTGGCGACTGAGCTCCCAGCAACATGGAACACAGGCATTCCCAGGCTGGGCCAGCCAGTCTAGTATCCCATCTCTGCCAATGGGGAGTACCAGAAGCTGAACAGGAAGCTGAGCAGCACATGCAGGGGTAATCTGCGCCCCTGCCCCGCTCCCCCCTCCCACATTAGAGCTCATCTCAATCTGTAATTGATTTAAACTCTGAAGCATGAGATTTAATATCCCTTCCAAAATAGTTTAATTAATTATGACAATCCTGGATAGTGTTACTATGCCTAAGTAAAATAATAATCACACCATACTCTTGTATAGCACTTTAAATCACATCCAGTCTATATTTGATTAGCAGTGTGCCTAAGTATTACTGTAAATTGCACCCAAAAACCTTTAAATTCGCTGACATCACATGTTATTGTACAAGGTAGTCTGTTTTTTTAAAAAAAACAAAATCAGAAACCACACAGCAATTTGTAGACTGGATAATATATTTTATATTCTGTATACATTTTATTTCTGTGGGCTCACTTTTATGTTTTAAATACTTTAAACATTTTGATTCCCATCATATACCTGAATCAGAGCTCACATCCCCATGATTTTTAGGATGATTTTTACAACAGACACTCTGGTATGATAAAAATGCAAAGACTTAAAATTACCCCCTCTGAATGAATAAGCTTGCTTTGGTGAAAGGCAAAAAGTTAATTTTCAATGTATGGAGAACTTTCAGCATCTTATTCGAAGTAAAAAAAAAGAAATGCAAGTTCCACTTCAGTTATGTGGCAACCTCAACACAAAATGCCCAAGACTCAAGTCTTTTTCCCTGGTGAAAAAAAAAAGTATTGATCTTTGTCTTTGGGAGAGATGGGAAAGAGACAGTCAACTTTACTCTTTCATTACAGACATGCAAATTGAGTCCACAATACTATGAGCTGGGAACAGCACCTTACAACTAGTAATTCTGCTCCCTCATGAGCAGAAAGTATCATTTGTGCATACAAGATAGCCAATTGAAAGATTGCTTATATTTTTGGGTGGATAATATACTAATAATCAGATGTGTTCAGATAAAATGAAACAGCAGTGATGCAGCTGTAAGGTGCCTGAAATTTCAGCTGGGAGTTGTTTTAGGTTTTATTAAGGACACAGGAGTAGTAACATATAAAGATCTATTGCTACTCTGAGGTTGTTTTTTCCACATTAATTACATTCTATACTACAATAGCGTGTTTTGTCCTATCTAGCGCAAGAAAGATACTAAAAATGTCCTCTCTTCACGGAGTCCACTGCTGTACATTTCTACATTGCACATTATGTCACTGTCATAATTCTTATCACTAACTACACCAATGGGGTGGGAGCTTTGTGGTGGGATAGGAAGGAGTAGGTACATTAATATGAAGACAGTTTTTAATTGAAAGAACTCTATTTAGTAAGATTCATCAACAAGTGACAGGAAATGTTCTGTTTATTAAATCCTGAGTGCAGACATAATCAAATGTTTCAAGTTTCACCTCCAGGTTCAGGTTCTTTTGCACACCCTTACAGAAGACATTTTTTTTTTTTTTTTTTTTTTTTTTTTTTACAAAAGTTCCTACATTTACAGTGTTCTATTTGACTAACCTATCATCTTTTACTATAGCTAGAATGTCATTTGGAAAAAAAAAGACTTCTTAAATTATATTTCTTCAAGTATTAACTTCAAAGTTTTTACTCATTTAAATTTTGAGATGAACCTGAGATACACACTTATATCAACTTAAAAAGGAAATCCCAGGATAGCATAATAAATTGTTGCTAAGATTAACTACCACCAGTTTATACTACATTGAGTGATGAAGGTATTCAGAAAGATCCACCCAGTCTTTCAGAACAAATACCAAACTAAATGCTTGCTAAAGGAAGGTCAGCCCCAAAATTCAGCAGCTGTTGGCAGCCATGTTGACGTTATCATCTGCCATCATTTAAAATTAAATGCATAAAAAGCTTGATGATGTTATCTGTAAAAAATACTGTATTACGAAGACTACAATGGTCAAATGGGGCACAGGATTACAAAAAGGGACATCGCAGAATTTAGCTCAATATGACAATCTCAGATAAATCTTTTAGGAGAACCATTTTTCTTTCTACAACTTTTGATTTTCACATAAAAACAAACAAGTAGTCCTGTGGCACTTTTAAAGACTAACTCATTTATTTATTGCATGAGCTTTCATAGGAGAAATCCTACTTCATCAGATAAACAGATGTATGGAAAGCCACTGGCTCCTAGATGACACGTATGTGTTGCACATACTCCTGGAAAATATTTTTGAAAAACCTAGAACTATAATGAATGAGAACTTATTCCTCATATCAACCAAATCTTCTTCTTCTATCAAAAATTCTGCATGGAACTGACCTCGCTTAGTTTCCATAATCATAGTAAATCTGAATGTCTTAAAATGTATGCCTACTATAATATTTTAATACGTTACTCATATTCAGGATTTCCTAAAGAAAATAGTCTCATCTGATAACTCCCTGCATTTCAAGATAAAATCTGAAAAAAGCTCAACTTCTGAATGAGAATTGTTTTTAAAAATGGGTAAAAATAGGTTATTAAAATGGCAAAATAAAATTATCAGTAGACAGAGTCCCGTAAAAACAGATATTTCATTTAATAGTAATATGAATTCCATGAAAATCCACATGCTTAGACCAGCTAGAAAGTTCACAAGTTGCTCTAATTTTCAGTTCTCTACCTTTTGGCCTCACTCCTGCAAATTTATGTATGTTTTAATTTTGAGCACATGAGCAGTTCAGTGGATCAACTTATGTTTAACTTTAAGCAAGTGGAAAGCACTTACAGGTTCAGGGCCAAGGACATTTGCAAAGACAAATACAATGTAAATAATATTTTGTTTTAAAATAGCATGTACATTGCTTGCCTTCACACATCCTGGATGTTTAATGCCTACAAGAGTTTATTTTACATATTAATATATTGCTACTAAGACTCTAATTAGTTGGCTCAGGCAACTTTTAGTCTTGATAATTTTTTTTCACTTGGATTCATAACTGAGCAATAATGATAGCAGGACAGGACATTTCCAGTACATTCAATACTGACTTCTTTTGCATCTCTTGCTACAACATCCAAGGAGCCACTACTCTTTAGGGAAGATCCTCTGCTGAGGTAGTTACTGCTATTAGAAACTCACTTGTTTTTTAAAAAGGATTAAAATACTCAGAGGTGTTTTTCAGAATTTGTACATACAGTATCTTTGATACACACAAGTCATGTACTTAGCCATATTGATGTAACTAGAGAATTATACGTGATATGCTGAGAAAGAGATTTCACTAATTCATTCTCAGGCTTCCAATTCACTTACAAATTGTTCTAAAAGTGCTGTTTATACATGTGCTGACTTAACAGATCTCACAATATTTTCCCTGCTATTTTTAATTTTTACATCTAGCATATGTGAAAATGTTAACATAGAAGAGTCTTTTTCATAAATAAAATACCATTCTAAATATATATTAGAGAAAACAAAATTAGAGCTATGAGTAACTTGCCTAGGTCCAGAGAGATAGCTGTGTTAGTCTAGTTCAGCAAAATGAACATGGAGTCCTGTGGCACTTTTAAAGACTAACAAATTTATGTTTCATGAGATAAATAAATTTGTTAGTCTTTAAAAGTGCCACAGGACTCCTTGTTTGTTCTGCCTAGGTCTTTTCTTTTTATAGACCATGATGCATTTGAAGCTATAGGCAATGATATCTTCAATCATCAGTGAAGTCAAGTCTCTGAAGTTGAACTATTCTTTCATCCTTAATAAGGCCTTTCATTTCCTTAAGAAAAACTGAACGTAATATTTTATGAATGCATTATTTTTGGCAAATTAGAAATACTTTCCCAAAATGACCAACAGTCTTTTGAAGTTGCCACATTACTGTTAATGTTATGATGGTATTTGCATGAGTTCCTGGGACATATAAATTGTCTACTTCTAAATAGGTTTTATATACTAGAGACTAAATTTCTTAACTTACAAATACTTACTTTTTGTTTCCAGTTTACAATGGTAAAAAATTATGACTTCACAATGCATGTAAATGGGAGAGTAAAGTATTTTTTAAAACAGAATAAAAAGCAGTATGTTAAAAACTGGGTCACATACTAATAAATACGTACATCAAAGACATGAAATTTTCAGCAGCTGGTTTTAAAGAGCAAGTAAGAAGGGAAAAGCGAGCTGTCCAAAATCCATTCTGGCTTTGTCACCAATACACAAAGAACTTTTGCAATTCAGAAAAATCGCTTAAGTAACAGAAGTGCAGAAATGAACTTTGTAGCTTTTTTTTTTTTCTTTTTAAATTAAGCTACAGACTAAAAAAATGCAGTGTAAATGCAATTTACAAGTTCTCATGTACTTGCTTACATTGCATTAAAAACAGAAAAAATGAATGTCATATGGTACTGCTAAAGACAATTTTTTCCTATGGTAAAAGAGAAGGAAACCAAATGATTTTTGTAATAAAAACCAGATTTGTTGTAACAACTTATCATTGACTTTCGATACTTGAGCAAAACATTAAAATCAACTGCTAGTTAGCTTCAAAATGTTAAGAAAATGCTTTGACAGCTGTTGAGATGCCAGAATAAAAGATGCTAGACAACAGGATTTCCAGAACCACCCCCTTTTCCAAAGTGATGTGCAGTCCATGGATTAGACAGTGAGAGAAAACTGATCCTGCTCTATCGGTTTCTCCACCCAGGCTCCGAGTCCCGCCTTCAGGAATGCTTTAAACAAACACTCTTTGGCAGTTTGATACTCAGTGGCCACCTGCTTAGTGTCATGGTACAGATTAGGTTTGAGGATCTTTGAACACAGACTAGAGGAAAGCTGCACAAATAATAAAAAAAAAAAGATTATTACACAAAACAATTTCAGACATCAGAACCAAGAAAAATGAGAGAATGAGTGCAGCAACCTGATAGAAAGACAAATGCAGCATTCCACCCTTTCCGAATAAATCTGTTACTGTTGATTTGTATCCAACTACATGTAACTTCACAGTTAGCTCACAGCAAAACTGTTGCTCCAGTGGGAACCCTGAGGATCTGCTCATTTCCAAAATTACCCTGAAAGGCAAACTGAAACCAGCGTCACATTGCTTGACAATTGGTTGGAATTCCCTTTGAAACCCATCCCTTCTATTCTTCATGAGACAGTTCCCACCAACCTTTTGTGGCTGCAAAGGCTCCCTGAGCAGCAATGCTGAGCAAAGGAAAGCAGTATTGCGGGACCTTAAGCAGGAAATATACATACCCTATGCAGCATGGGACTCCGCTCCACGGAGGTAGAGTTGGGAAGGGCTATGACTGGTGGAGCTGAAGTTATATGTAACCTCCCATCTTAGAATCACAGAACCATAGGACTAGATGGCACCTCGAGAGGTCCCCTGGACTCAAGGCAAGACTATGTATTACCTAGACTACCCCTGACATGTGTTTGTCTAACCTGCTCTTAAAAATTGCAAAGATGGAGACTCCATAATCTCCTTAGGCAAATTATTCCAATGCTTAATGACCCTGACAGTTAGGCAATTTTTCCTAATGCCCAACCTGAATCTCCCTGGCTGCAGGTTAAGCCCATTGCTTCTTGTCCTATCCTCAGAGGTTAACGAAACCATTTTTCTCTCTACTCTTTGTAACAATCTTTTTATCTACTTGAAAATTGTTGTCATGTCCGCTCTCAGTCTTCTCTTCTGCATGCTAAACAAATCCAGTTTTTTCAATCTTCCCTCACAGTTCATGTTTTCTAGATTTTTAATAATTTTTACTGCTCTTCTCTGGACTTTCTCCAATTTGCCCACATCTTTCTTAAAATGTGGCCCTGGAACTGGACACAATATTCCAGATGAGGGCTGATTAGCACAGAATAGAGCTTACAACATTCCTGCTAATAAACCATAGAATGATGTTTACTTTTTTTTCCCAATGGTGTTAACATTCATTCTCATTTAAGTTGGGATCTACTATGATCCCCAAGTCTCTTTCCACAGTACTACTTAAGTTGTCATTTCCAATTTTGTATGGGTCATCCTTCTTCACCCCGAAAGGCGTGGGCATTGGAGCAGTACCAGCACAAGCAGCTCTGCAGTTCTACACTCTATAACAATCAGATGAACAATGCAGAGAAACTCCCCAGAGCCCGAGGTTTTGCTCCTGCAGAAACGCTGTAGGAGTGGAACTTCAGTTAGTGCAATTTCAGGGAATTTAACCAATATTGGACTTTTACCTGCACTTACTGGGCAAGACTAGAAACAACTCTTCATATTAAAACTACAGATGCCCCACATGTGGCTGCCTCTCTGACATGTCATAGGATGGTCTTAGGGTATGAGTTTTAGCTCTCCTGGTTTTTAACCTTAGTATTCTGTATCCTGGGCTCCAGGTGAGCTACTAAAAGAGAGTATCTTGTCTAGTATATTAAAATTAGAAACAAAGCTCAAAGGAGTCTGCATTTTTACTTCACTTAGTTTTAGAGATAGAGAATTAGATCCTCACATATATTTAGACCAGAAATGACCATATTAAAGAAAGTGTGGAACAAAGGCATCACTCTTCCCCATTTTTACACATGATTGAGTAACATCACTTACGAGCTCTGAAAATGTTTTAGAAAAGGTTTTTTTCTCTCCATTTGTAACAGGGACAATGCAGCACATCACAATCTTATTAGAAAGGTAGTTTTGAGACTGAGCAAAATTTAAACCCAGAACTAAAACCTCTATATTTGGACATTTACCTTTGCATGAATGCGCATCCAGCGACTGTACAAAGCATGCTTACAAAGGCGAGATGCACGACCCATCTCATCCTTGCCAGTTGTGGCATTAATAACTTCAAGCCCAGTGTCTCCTACTGTCCAGTTTACACTGAAATTAGGTGCTTTTCCTGGTTGGCGGGCTTCTGCATTGCTAATACCTGAAAGGGAAGAGGTACATAATAGTGAAAATTCTGCTAAGTTCCATTTACGGATACAGCGATCTGATGGTGTTACACATAGCATCTAGTTAAGCATTCTTATAGCCATGGCTCTACAATATCTCCATGATTTTCAACAGATACTTGTGGATTTAGCCATGCACACTCCATTTCTATTTATGGAAAATGTGCAGCTAAACTGTCTTCCCCTGCTTTCACTATCACTTGTGCATGTCGGCAGAAATCTGAAAATCCAGACATGCATGTGCTGGTGATGGATGGTGAGGAAGGTAAAGAGATTACGAAAGACCAGTGACAAAGATGCCTCACAAATGGTAATATTGGAGCCTCACAGCATGCAATGCAGCTTGGAGTGATCTTACTTTAGCCCAAACTAAGCAGATATGGGCCTATCGAATAAGTGAAGAGAGGAAAGTCCAGGTTTCACAGAGTCTTGCTAGTAACCGTGTCCTGTACATGTCTAAGTAGAATTAATACCCTTAACCAATTCCTACTCATGATGCTAGGAATACAGTGCTACTGCAACTATCATTTCTTCATAGATTCCAAGACCAGAAGAGACCACTGTGATCATCTGGTCTATTACGCAGGCCAGAGAACTTCTCCAAAATAATTCTTAGAGTAGATCTTATAGTAAAACTGCTAATCTTGATTTAAGAATTGTCAGTGATGGAGAATCCTTGAGAAATTGTTCCAATGGTTAAGTTCTCTCACAGTTAAAAATGTATGCAGTGGCGTATTTCCAGTCTAGATTTGTCTAGCTTCAATATCCAGCCATTGGATGGACTCATAGGCTACGTCTACACTTGAAAGTCAGGTCGACTTAAGGAGGCTTAAGTCAACCTAACTTAGTCCATGTCCACACTAGGCTTTCATTAAGTCGACTTAAGGGGCTTCCTTAAGTTGACTTAATAAATACCACTCTTTAGGTCAACTTCGGGGATCCCCTGTCAGCTGGAGTGCAGGGGAAGGCAGTTGCCTTTCCCAGCACTTCGCTGAGGGGAACCTTGGGGATCCCGTCAGCTGGTGCGCTGCCTTTCCCAGTGCTCTGCTGACTGGGGAACCTCAGGGATCCCCTGTCAGCTGGAGGCAGGGGAAGACAGCTACCTTCCATGGCGCTCTGCTGGCAGGGGAACCTCGGGGATCCCCTGTTAGCGGAGTGCCGGTGGCTCCCTCCTTGCCCGGACCATGTCTCTGCCACTTTAGATATGGGTACCCAAGCTCAGTATCAAGTCTCAGATGATTGACTTCTCTTCACATTTGCAGTATCAGCAACACTGGGACTCTTGGGATCTGAGGTTTCCATAGTCTGCTTGTGAATCTGATTGATATTGACTTGGAAATGTATTCCCCGCTCCTGCTTAGAGGCAGATATTGAGGCTAAAGTCTGTGGTATCACACTGTCTTGGAGTCTCAAAGGTCTTGCACTTTCTGGGGATATGAGTATTAGTCCTGATTAGCTTTGGTGTGCATGGCCCACACGGGTACCACTACCAAAATTCCCAATTAAAGGTGCAAAGCACAGGCACACTCAAAAGGATGCCACTTAAAGAGGATCACATTTTCTAATCTTTTAATCATTCTGGTTCTCCAGTGGACCCTCACCAATTTATTAACGACTTTCTTGTATTGTGGACACCAAAACTGGAGACAACATTCCAGCAGCAATCACACATCTGCCAAACACAGATGAAATAACTTCTCTACTCCTACTTGAATTCCCTATTTATGCATCCAAGTTCACCCTTTTGGCCACAGCTAATTATTCACCATGACCCTAAAATCTTTTTCAGAATTACTGCTTCTCAGTACAGAGTCCCCAGTCTTGAAATGAGTCATAAAATTAAGATTCAGCCACTTAGAGTCATTCAGGATCCAATGACAGTTTTTGAAAGGGTAAAGATGTGATTTCCTGGCATCCTGGCCAAATTCCAACATGCATAATTTTATTTTGCATTGCAAATTTCCACTGTAATTTTAATTGGAGAAGTCAATATTTAGCTAGTACACACAATGTGCTTTTCCTCTTAAAAATACTATTGTGTGATATTGCTGGTTTGAAGTGGTTGCCACATTGCAGACAGAGTAGCTGGATTTCACTAGCGAGTGAAGTGATGGCTATGTTAGATGCACTTCATAAAACGCTAGGTAACTATTTATACAAGCCCCTCTCCCCCCAACCTACCTTAAAATAATATTAAAGTTGCAAATTGAGGCACTCAATGACGACATTAACAGACAACCTTAATTTGGTGTCCCTCTGTGGAGCAATATATACACTGTTTAACTACATGATCACATACTAATTTTTCCACAGGACCTCCTGCCTCATTTAGTGTGTGGGTTGGCCAGTGACTCAATGAGAAAGTGTTGGGTACTGAATGAGGCCATTATTTGTAAAGTCCCTGCTTCATTCAGTGCACAAAATGGACAGTGTATAGAAACTGAGGCAGGGGTCAGCAGGCAGAGAAATAAAAATGGTTACTAACCTTCCATAACTGTTGTTCTTCAATATGATTTGCTCGTGTTCATTCCACACAAGGTGTGTGTGCACCCTGTGCACACTTGCCGGAGATTTTTCCCTAAGTAATATTTGTAGGACTGGCTCTAGTACTTCCTGGAGCTGCACTCATAGGTGCCACCAGGTCTGCACCCTCTGAGCTCCTTCTTGCCAGTAACTCTGACAGAGGGGGAAGAAGATGGGTCATGGAATGAACATAAGCAACATATTTTGAAGAACAGTTATGAAAAGTTAGTAACAGTTTTTTCTTCCTCGAATGCTTGTTCATGTCCATTTCATGCTAGGTGACTCACAAATAGTACCTCCAGTACTGGGCTCGGAGTTCACAGACATCCTTACTGCAGGGCCTGCTGGGTCATGGTAGAGTGGGATGCGAAGGTATGAACTGATGACTGTGTTGCAACTCTGATGTCCTGGATTGGTACTTGCATGAGGAACTCTGCTGACAAAGCCTGGTCTCTTGTGGAATGAGCAGTCAAGATGGCTGGAGGCAGAGCCTAAGCCTGCTTGTAGCAAGTCAGGATAAAGGCAGTTATTCAGGGCAAGAATCTTTGATAGCCCTCTCATCCTTTCTACTACTGATACAAATAGTTGCACAGACCTGTGGAAAGGCCTAGTCCTCTCAGTATAGAAGGTGAGGCCTAATCTCCAATATATGGAGTCGATATTCCTAAACAATCTTGTGAGGTTTCGGGGGTGGGAGGGCGGGAGGAGACGGAACCCAGGAATTAAAAATATCCTAATTGTTGTGGAATTGTGACATCACCTTTGGTAGGAAGATTGGATGGGAATGCAGCTAGACCTTGTCCTGAACCATATAAGGAGGTTCTGACATCAGGGCTTTCATCTCAGAGACCCTCCTGAGCAAAGTGATTGCCATCAGAAAGGCCATCTTCCAAAAGGCCACCTTCCAAGAGAGTAGTAGTATAGGGCAAGATGCAAATGGTTTGAAGGAGGGTCCTGTGAGCCTTTACAGGATCAGTTTTAAGTCCCGTGGGGGAATCGGGTCACAAACCTGAGGATAGAGTCTTTCCAGGCCTTTGAGGAACCTGACTGTCACCTTGTGGGGGGGCATTGATCTGCCCTACACAGGAGGCTGAGAAGTTGAGATAGCTGCCAATTGAACCTTAATAGACAAGAAATCCAGACCTTGACATTTAGGTAAAGCAGATAGTTCAGGATAGACTGCAGAGAAGAGCAGGGTGGAGAGTGATTCTGCTCAGAGGCCCAAGAAGTGAAATATTTCCATCTGCCAATTAGGTGATCCTGATGGAAGGCTTTCTGATATCAAGCAAGATTTCCCGAACCTGTTCCAAGGAGGCCTGCTCTTGAGGGTTCAGCCACACAGCAGCCATGCCATCTGGTGTAGGAGGACAAGGTTTAGGTGAACCAAATGGCCACGGTCTTGTGAAATAATGTCTAGTTGGGATGGAAGCATGAGTGAAGCTGCCACTGGGAGATACAGAAGCATACCGAACCAGTGCTGGCATGGCCACTCTGGAGCTATATGTGTAACCTTTACTTTATTCTGTTTGTCTTTTAAGAAGACATTGTGAACCAAGATGACCGGTGGGAAGGCATGTAGTAGATGGTCTGCACCCGAGAGCAGGAAGGCATTGGAAAGGGATCTCTTGCTGTGCTGGTGCAGTGAACAGAACTGATGGCATTTCCTATTCTATCTGGTAGTGAACAAATCCACCAGAGGAAGCTCCAATTCTGGAAGGTGACACTGACGACTTCTGGGCGAAGAGACCACTTGTGGTGAGAGGGAAAGGATCTGCTGAGGTGATCTGCCATTCATTTTGGGCTAGAGAGAGATGTGACACTCGAGGCAGATCGTGTGCTTCACACAGATGTCCTACTGTGCTTGGCACAGAGCTGAAGACTGAGCCTCCCCACACTAGCTGATGTGAAACACTGATGCAGCGTTGTCTGTCAAGGCCAGCATCACGTTGCCTGAGATCTTGGGAAGGAAGGCCTGGCAAGCCAAGCATACCATTTTAAGGTCCCCTGATTCTTCCGGACTAAAGGACAGAGACTATCAAGGTGGGTCCACCATACCACGTCTGATGGGTCTGAAACTTGGGGTACTGATGGATGTGGGGTGGCAAAAGATACCCCTTTCATTTCAGACCTTAGGTTGCTCCACCAAATCAGCAAAATGAGGATATAAACTGGCCATCATGAAGTTTAGACTTGAAATTAGATGCAGACCTAGCCATCAGAAGAGTGAAGTTCTGGAACAGCTCTCCAAGGGGAGCTATGGGGGCAAAAAACCTAGCTGGCTTCAAAACTGAGTTTGATAAATTTATGGAGTGGATGCTATGATGGGACGGCCTAATTTGGCAATTGACTGATCTTTGACTACTGGTGGTGGATATGCCGATGGCCTGAGATGCGACATTGTATGGTGTGGATTCTGAGTTATTAGAGAGAAGTCTTTTTTGGGTGTTTGGTTACTGAGTCGTATCTACATGCTCAGGATTTACCTGATCACCCCCATGAGACAGTGTTGTCGCTAGCACCAGGCACACAGGTTGCCAATCCCTGGGCTAGATGATCAAATTGTTCCCTTCTGACCCTACAGTCTATGACACTGGTGGTGGAATTTTCAGAGTTCATGAAAATTGCACCTATATTCCTCTTCCGTTGGCCACCAAAGGCACCCAACTCTATGCTTCCAACTTCCCTGCCATCACCTTTCTTGGGTAGAGACCCACATCTCTCTCTGTTTTGTGTAGGGTTTTTCCAGCTGCACAGTTCCCTGCTGTGTTATTCCCTACAGGCCAGAACACCTAAGCCAGCATGTGTGTTTTGCTCTCTCCCTCTGAACACTTATAAAGAGTGATGGGCAGCACAGAAGTTACCACTCAGCCCTTGCTAAACAAGCACACTTACTCTTAAGGTGAGAACATTAAAGCGAAAAGATAGTACAAATAATAAAAGAACTCAGACCCATGCTTAGCAGCTTACCAGAGATCACCCCCCTCCAGCTACAAGAAGTTAGTCCTTCACACCTCACAAAAGGGTTTTCCTGTGCTTAGAAGTTCATAATAACCATAGCTCAGAACCAGCACAATCACGAATAGTTCCAGCTCTCTTTTATATAGCTTGGGCCTTTGATCTTCAGAGACCAGGAACAGGTAAACAGCAGACAGTGGTCAGGGTGTAGCTTCAAATGGCTGGGTTTTTGCATAAATTTACATTCATCTCCCCCTAAAAATTTCCCAGGAAATCCACTTCATGCATTTTGTTCTGAAAGACCATTGTTCAGTATCGTCCTTTAATCATCCACACCCACAATAAAACATTGCCTTTACATTTAATACAATGGATGCCAAATATGCTTAAATGTAATAGAATTAAGTTTTTCAGCTAGCATGAACGCTTTCTCCTTGGGTTGGAACACAGAAACCCAAAGAGTGCAGAGTTGCACTTGAATCCTTCAAGGAACAGAGGATTTAGTTGTAAAATAATTCATTATCCTCAAATGGGTGGTTCTTAATTGTTACTTGGATCTCCCTGGGGATCCCAGGAGATTGGAGCCATAACAACCTCCACATAGCTTTTGCAGTGGCCATTGTGCATCATGAAATGTCATACACGTTCAAAGTATCTTATAATGAAGTGCGGATAGTCAGCGGTCACTCTGCCATGACAGATTTCATCTCCTCCTGATATTTCTTTCAGAGCTTGTCTATAAATAAAGGCAAGTTGGCCCAGTTTAAATAGCCGTATTTTAAGATGAAGTATGGTAGTTAGCCCCCTCATCTGAAGGATAGCTGACGAACACACCTTACAGACAAAAAGTCTGAATCTCTTAGCAGTGACCTGCTATTTTCAGTATGGTGGGATGGACAATAGTGGTAGGCAAATATTTTTGCATGTTCCAGCTTTATTAATAAGCATGATAAGCCCCCCTCGTTTAGATTGTCCAAGAATTTCTTCAGCTTCTCTTGGACTTCTTCCAGAGGTACTTCCAAGGACTCTGCTATGCACTTCATCATGTTCTGGTATGTCATGAATTCTCATAATGAGTCAGGCAGGGTTCCTGGACAAAGCCTGCATGCCCCAGACCATCCAGTAATGTCACAGGTATGTGTATTGTGGTGAATGGCACATGGAGGACACAGTACCAGGAAGGTTGAACCCTATGAACTCCAGGCTTCTTTATACTACCCTTATAGACTGCTTCCTACTATTGCTATCTGACTTCAAATGAGCTACCCAGGGAAAGGAAGTTGGGCAGGTAGGAGATAAGTCTCTACTTATCCAAGAGTGCTGAGGGAGTTGGCTGAAGTGATTGCAGAGCCACTGGCCATTATCTTTGAGAACTCGTGGCGAATAGGGGAGGTCCCGGAGGATTGGAAAAAAGCAAATATAGTACCTATCTTCAAGAAAGGGAAAAAGGAGGATCTGGGGAACTATAGACCGGTCAGCCTCACCTCAATCCCTGGAAAAATCATGGAGCAGGTCCTCAAAGAATCCATCCTGAAACACTTGGAGGAAAATAGAGTGATCAGGAACAGTCAACATGGATTCACCAAGGGCAAATCGTGCCTGACCAACCTGATTTCCTTCTATGATGAGATGACTGGATTTGTGGATGCGGGAAGAGCCGTTGACGTGGTATACCTTGACTTTAGCAAGGCTTTTGATACGGTTTCCCACAGCATTCTCGTTGGCAAGTTAAGGAAGTATGGGTTGGACGAGTGGACCGTAAGGTGGATCGAAAACTGGTTAGATCAACGGGCTCAGCGGGTAGGAATCAATGGCTCGATGTCTGGTTGGCAACCGGTAATGAGTGGAGTGCCCCAGGGGTCGGTCCTGGGGCCGGTTCTATTCAACATCTTCATTAATGATCTTGATGATGGAATAGACTGCGTGCTTAGTAAGTTTGCGGATGACACCAAGTTGGGGGGAATGGTAGATACTCTGGAGGGCAGGGACAGGATCCAGAGAGACTTGGACAAATTGGAACACTGGGCCGAAAGAAACCTCATGAGGTTCAACAAAGACAAGTGCAAAGTCCTGCACTTAGGACGGAAAAATCCCATGCACTGCTACAGGCTGGGGACCGATCAGCTAAGTAGCAGCGCTATAGAAAAGGACCTGGGAGTTATGGTGGACGGGAAGATGAATATGAGCCAACAGTGTGCCCTTGTTGCGAAAAAGGCCAATGGCATATTAGGCTGCATCAGTAGGAGTATTGCCAGCAGATCGAGCGATGTGATAATTCCCCTCTATTCGACACTGGTCAGGCCGCATCTGGAGTACTGTGTCCAGTTTTGGGCTCCCCACTACCGAAAGGATGTGGACAAATTAGAAAGAGTCCAGCGGAGGGCAACAAAAATGATTAAGGGGCTGGGGCACATGACTTATGAGGAGAGACTGAAGGAACTAGGCTTATTTAGTCTACAGAAGAGAAGACTGAGGGGAGATTTGATAACAACCTTCAACTACTTGAAGGGTTGCTCCAAAGAGGAGGGAGCTAGGCTGTTCTCGAGGGTAACAGAGGACAGAACAAGGAGCAATGGTTTCAAATTACAGCTGGGGAGGTCAAGGTTGGATATTAGGAAAAACTTTCTCACTAGGAGGGTGGTGAAGCATTGGAATGGGCTATCTAGGGAGGTGGTAGAATCTTCATCTTTGGAGATTTTTAAGGCTCGGTTAGACAAAACTCTAGCTGGGATAATTTAGGGGGAGTGGTCCTGCTTTTTAGCAGGGGGTTGGACTAGATGACCTCGTGAGGTCCCTTCCAACCCTATTATTCTATGATTCTATGATTACAGTTGGAAGGGACCTCAGGAGGTATCTAGTCCAACTCCCTGATCAAAGCAGGACCAACCTCAACTAAATCATCCCAGACAGGGCTTTGTCAAGCCAGGCCTTAAAAACATCTAAGGATGGAGATTCCACCATCTCTGTAGGTAACCCATTTCAGTACTTCACGACCTGTCTAGTGAAAAAGTTCTTCCTAACATCCAACCTAGACGTCCCCCACTCCAACTTGAGACCATTGCTTCTAGTACTGTCATCTACCACTAATTAGAAGAGCCTAGCTCCATCCAACTATCTCCTTTTAAGTAGTTAAAGTGGCTTTCAAATTCCCCTGCATTCTTTTCTGAAGATTAAACAAATCTAGGTCCCTCAGCCTCTCCTAATAAATTATGTGCTCCAGTACCCTAATACATTTTTCTCTTCAATTTGCCCATATCCCTTATAGTGTGGGGTCCTAAACTGGACACCATACGCCAAATGAGTCTTCACCAGTCCAAATAGAGGGGAATAATCACTTCCTTTGATTTGCTGGCAATGCTCCTATTAAAGCAGCCAAGTATGATGTTAGCCTTCTTGACAATAAGAATCATCACCCTCCATCTCTCAAGGAGAGGTAACTGGTGTAAGGTCCACTAATAGTCACTTAGCACTGGTTCAGTGTTGAGATACCTGGTGTTGAGGTAACAGCACTGTAGACACAGTTTTTACTGAGGTGGAAGGAACGTGGGCTACTATCACAAAGGCACTCATTGCGGGCCTCTGGGTAACAAGGTACTTGGTGCTGGGGTTGGTGCTGAAAGAGTAATGGGGACAATACTGCATGTGCTGACTTGGAAATTGGTACTGGGGAATGACAAGGGGCCTTTTCAGGCTGTGGGCACATAGTTGAAAGAACGAATACAAATCATGTCTTATCTCAGTTTGCCAGATGTCTGGGATGCCATCCTCAACTCTGGCTCATCGATTTGGCAGTGCTGCTTTCTGCCCCTAAGCAGGCTCTTTGCACAGTACTACTGCAGAGAGGCTTGGAAGAGTCATGTGAGGGAAGGGATCAGAAGGAGAACCCATTGATCAGAAGGCATGGGATCCATTGTCTGAGGAATGGGGGCTCAATGATACCACTCCCAAGAGCAGGAGATGGGCAGTGGTAGTTGGGGATTCCCTCCTAAGGGGCACAGAGTCATTCATCTGCCATCCAGACTGGGAAACTCAAGAAGTGTGCTGCTTGCCTGGAGATAGAATTTAGGATGTGGTGGAGAGTCTGTCGAGATTCATCAAGCCCTTAGACCACTACCCCTTCCTACTTCTCCATGATCTTGAATGGCTAAAAGGCGGTTTCTTACTTGTAGCAGTCATTCTTCAAGATGTGTGCTCATGTCCATTCTTACTATAGGTGTGTGCACACCAGAATGCACGGCCACCAGAACTTTTTCCCCTTAGCAGTAGCCATAGGCTTGGTGCCCAGAGCCCCGTGGAGTACTGCGCTCATGCCGTGGTATATCAGGGGACACTGGGGCTGAGCCTGCTCAGTTCCTTCTTTCTGCTAACTCCAAAAGCGGGGAAGGCAGGTGAGTTTGGAATGGACATCAGCACACATCTCGAAGAATGACTGTTACAGGTAAGCAACTGTCTTTTCTTCTTTGAGTGCTGCTTATGTCCATTCTTATTAAATGTGAATCGCAAGCCTTACCTGGATGGTGGGAGGAGGTAATGCTTTGCTGTCTGCAGGACTGCTCTCCCGAAAGCTGCATTGTCCCTGGTGTGCTGGACGATGGCGTAATAGGAGGTAAAGGTACGGATCGATGACCAAGTAGCAGCGCTGTCCCGTGAGGGGAGTGGCGCCCAGGGCCAACTGGCCTAGGTGGGGCCCCGCTCCCCCATGCTGGAGGGCAGCTCCACCCCCCCAGGGAGCCAGCCTGGGTGGGGAGGCTGAGGCCACTGGCGGGGAGCCAGCTCTGCCCCCAGCCCCAGAAGCAGGGGCCGCTGGTGTAGGGAGCTGGCCACAGCCGGGACCCCAAGCTGCTGCGGCCGGTGCCCCAACCGGGGACCCGAGGCCGCTGCCGAGAGCTGGCCCTGGCCGCATGGGGCAGGTCGCAGCAGGCTGGCCAGAGGCGGGCCCCGGCCACCTGCTCCGGCCCGGGGGCGGGGAGGGCTAGACCAGAGGCTGGGCTTAGTGCTCCCGGCCCGTGGAGCAGGGAACAGTGTGGCTGTGGGAGGGGGGGGTTGTGGGGCCCGCGTAACCGCGGGGCAAGTGGTTCACCCCTCCCCCCAAGGGATGGCCCTGCCAAGTAGCCACCTTGCAAATGTCTGAAATTGGAAGGTGGGCCAGGAAAGACACCGAGGAGGCCCTTGTTGAGTGGGCTGTTATCATGCCCAGGGGTGACACTTTAGCCTGTTCATAACATAGGTTGATGCAGCCCATAACCCATGATGAGATAGGCTGTGTGGAAACCGGGAGACCTTTTATCCGGTCAGCAATTGCCACAAAGAGTTGAGAGGACGTGCAGAAGGGCTTTGTACGATTGATGTAAAAAGCTAGAGCGCATCTTACATATAGTGTGTGCCACCTGTGATCCTCCTCAGAGCAGTGAGGTTTTGGGAAGAACACTGGCAGAAAAATGTCCTGATTGCAATGGAAGTCTGACACCATTTTAGGGAGGAAGGCCGGATGAGGTCTAAGTCGAACCTTGTCCTTGAAGAAAATTGTATATGGTGGCTCAGAAGTTAAGGCTCTGAGCTCAGAGACTCATCTTGCCGAAGTTATTGCGACCAGAAATGCCACCTTGAATGACAGTATCAAGAGAGGGCAGGTGGCCAAAGGTTTGAAGGGTGGTTTTGTGAGTTGTCTGAGAACGATATTGAGGTCCCATGGAAGGGTTGGGTCCCGTATCTGGGGATAAAGCCTCTCTATTCCTTTTAGGAAACTTGTTGCCATAGGAAGTGAGAAGATGGATTTTCCTCGAATAGGGTTGTGCAAGGCCGATATGGCTGCAAGGTGAACCCTGATAGAGGCCAAGGAAAGACCCTGTTGCTTTAACAACAGGAGATAGTCTAATATTTCCTGGATCGGGACCTCTGTGGGGAGTAGCTGGTTAGTTTGGGCCCAGCTCGAAAAACGCTTCCATTTGGAGCTATATGAAGCCTGAGTGGAAGACGTCCTGCTCCCAAGAAGCACATGCTGGACAGACTCTGAGCAGGCTTGCTCCTCACTGTTCAACCACATAGCCTCCAAGCTGTGAGGTGCAACATGGCGATGTCTGGGTAAAGGATACATCTAGTGTCCTGGGAGAGGAGGTCCAGGCGAACTGGTAGTTGATAGATCCAGTAGTGTGGCAAACCAGCACTGGTGAAGCCATGCTGGGCCAATCAAAATAATGTCCGCTCTATCTCTTTTGATCTTTAGAATCACCCCGTGGAGCAGAGGAATCGGGGGGAAGGCGTAGAACAGGCAGCCTGACCATGTCAGAAGGAAGGCGTCGGCTAGAGCTCCCCTTTCCACGCCCCAGAAAGAACAGAATTGATTGCATTTCTTGTTCCAGCAGGCAGTGAAGAGATCCACTTGGGGATAACCCCACTGTTGGAAGATCATGGAGGTGACGTCTGGGTGCAGGGACCAATCGTGATGAGGTAAGAATATCCTGCTGAGGTGATCTGGCTCTGTGTTTTTTATTCCCAGCAAGTGTGAAGCTGTTAAAAGAATGCAATGAGCCACGGCAAAGTCCGGAAGCAGGATGGCCTCTCTGCAGAGGGCTGATGACCGGACACCTCCCTGCTTGTTTATGTAGTTCATTGCCGCGGTATTGTCTGTCAGTACCCGAATCACCTTCTCTGAAATCAGGTGAAAAAATACCGTGCAGGCCAAATGAATTGCTCTGAGCTCCTTGGTGTTGATACAGAGAACCCTTTCAGCTGATGACCATAGCCCTTCTGTTTTTGCCTCCGAGCTTAAATTCCCCCTCTCCCCCCCCAGGTCCAATGTGTCTGAAACTAATGTCGGTGAGGCGGTTCTGCCACAAAGGGAACCCCTTCCAAGACTACCTCGGGATTTTTCCACCAGCCTATCTGGGCCAACACCTTGCATGGGATAGTCACTACCTTGTCCAGAGGATGAACAGCTGGTGAGTATACTGTTGTTAGTCAGGTTTGCAGGGGCCTGAGCTTTAGACTCACTGGAGGGACTACGAAGGTACAGGCTGACATATGGCTGAGTAGTTGCAAGCATTGCCTTCTTCTAGTAGTTGGATACCGCTCTAGTGTGTTGATTAGATCTGACATTGCCCTGAAGCAGTCCAACGGAAGAAATGCTCTGGCTTGGTGGAAGTCCAGGGTTGCTCCGATAAAGTCTATGTGTTGTACCGGATTCAGTTTGGACTTGTGTGTTTATAAGATGGCCCAGTCTGGAGCAAGTGTCTAGGACTAGAGGGACACTGGACTTGACCTTGTGTCCGGAATTCTCCCTGATAAGCCAATCGTCCAGATAGGGGAATATATCGACCAGCTTGCAGGGGAGGTAAGCCGTGACTACTGCCATGCACTTCGTGAACACACGGGGGCAGATGAGAGGCCAAATGGTAGGGCGGTAAACTGGTCATGCTCCTGTGCCACTAAGAAACGGAGGAAACACCTGTGTGCTGGAAGGATGGATATATGGAAGTAAGCATCCTTCAAATCGAGGGTGGCGAACCAGTCTCCAGGATCCAGTATGGGGATGATGGATGCCAGGGACACCATCCAGAACTTTTGCCTCAGGACCTCAGGGTGGCCCTTGAATCCTTAAGGCCATGTAACTTTTTATTCATCTTTTCAGAGAACAGGTCCAGGCCTTCAAAGAGAAGGTCCTGAATGGTCTGTTGGACCTCTTGGGAGAGACCAGACAACTGTAGCCAGGAGCAGCGTCACATGCATACGGCTGGGTTATGGATCTACCTGCTGTGTCAGCAGAGTCATACGATGTTTGCAGTACCACCCTAGCAA
Organism: Pelusios castaneus; assembly: GCA_007922175.1. Classification (NCBI taxonomy): domain Eukaryota; kingdom Metazoa; phylum Chordata; order Testudines; family Pelomedusidae; genus Pelusios; species Pelusios castaneus. Next base: position 2,530,968 of record ML685946.1, on the reverse strand, counting down.
CTGCCAAAGCCTCATCTACTATCGTGAGGAAGATCCAGGACTCTGCAGCTGCTCCTGGGGAAGAGCTTTGCTGAAGTGGTGTAAAGAGTTTCACAAGTTACAATTGTATCTCCCCAGTAGAGCCTGATGGTTCGCGATTCGAAAGTGCAGGGTCACTGAGGAATAAATTTTTCTCCCCAAAAGGTCGAGTTTCTTATGGTCCTTGTTTCTGGGTGTCGAACCTGGCTGCCCATCTGTTCTTCTGGTTCGCCACCATGACTACCAGTGAGCCCAGGGTGGGATGACTTAAGAGGTATTCAAAGTTCTTGGTGGGGACATAGTATCTTTTTTCTGCTGTTTTAGAAACTGGTGGCATGGAAGCAGGCGTTTGCCAGAGTGACCTGACAATTTTAAAAATTCCCTCATGGATCAGTAGTGCTAGCCTGGAAGGTGCCCCTGCCCCTAGGACATCAAAGAGGCTATTTGTAGCCTCCTTAAGTTCTTGTGCTTCCAAGCCCAGGTTCGATGCCATCCTTCTCAGGAGCTCCTGGTAGGCTTTAAAGTCATCGGGGGGGGCTGGAGGTGCCCCAATAGCCTTGTCTGGAGAGCCTGTGGTGGTCAAGGAGTCCCCTTTTCTTGGTAGAGTTCTGTGGAGGTGCCCTGCTGGGGTTCTGATTCCTCTGAGTCTGAAGGGCAGTTATCCCCTAAAGCCGGAGTGGCTGATCAGTTCCCTGCGGAATGAAGTGATTTTGGGGCAAGATTTGCTGGAAAGGCCCATGGACCCCAATACAGCCATTGCCATTGTCCTTGCACCCAAGGGACTGTCTGACCCACAAAGATATTTTGGACCTTCTTGGGTCGCTTGGATCGGGGTTTATCCTCCGAGGATGCAGTGGAGGAGGAGGGAGAGCAGTGTTTCTGGCTGTGGTGCCGTTTCTCTGCTGGTTTCCTAGGAGCCCTAGATTGTGCGTGGCCTTTGCGATCTTTGCCTTGGTGCCGCCGAGGAGACCACTGGGCTTGCAAGCTGGACCAGGAGGAGTGGTCTCTCCGCCCCACAGTCTGACCTGTTCTCCTGTGAGTGAGCGCTTTTTCTCCTCTTGGCAACCGGCTTCCGCAACTCTTTTGTGAGGGCAAACTCGACGGTGCCTGGGAGGGAATATGTTTGGCTTGACCAGTTGAAGACGGACAGGAGCCTTGTGAACTGTTCATCAGCTCTTCTCTGCTCTGGGATCTCGAAAAGCTTCTCCTCCAGCGCTGGGAGGAATGGTGCCGGCGATGCTGCTGTGGGGAAGGGTATCCCGTGCAGTCGGCGCCGGAGCAGTGCTAGCGAGCAGAGTCCTGTCCAGGAGAACTAGCAACCGTCTCTAGGCCCGCAGTGGTTGGGGATTCCTGGAGCCATTGCGACTGGCTTGCAGCCGGTTTGCTCCTATATGCGGGCTGGCCCGGGTTCTCAGGTGGAGTCGGGAGGTCCATCAGGCATTTCGCCACCATGAACGCCTCCGGCGTGGACAGTGCCAGGAGCGGCAGCAGAGCCCTCATGTCTCCTGGGGATGAGAGGCACTCCACTAGTGAGGACCTGAATTGGGAGACCGGTGTTCCTTGGTCCCTTTGGTTCCTCCAAGTGGAGCTTGACCCCTGCGCTGTTAGTGCTGAGGGGGAGCTGCTACACTCTGGTCTCCGCTTCCCTTGCCTCTTCTTGCGCAAGGCGCTTCGGTGCCAAGATGCAGTAATTGGGTCCCGGACCACCACCAGAGTCGGTGCCGACTGGGTGCTGTGTACAGAGGTGAGCTCAGTGCCGGTGTCAGATTTGAGGGCAGTACCAACATCAGTGCAGCCTCCATGAGGAGTGCCGTGAGCCCTCTCTTTCTGCGTATGGGGTTTAAACCCCTTGCAGATCTTGCATTTCTCCTTGTGGTGTGCTTCACCTAGGCACTTTTTATAACTTTCGTGTAGATCACTTAGGGGGAAAGCTTTCCCGCAGATCAAGCAGTGCTTAAACCCCAGGGATCTTGGCATGGTGCTGGCTGAGTCCGAAGCTTAGCTATAACTAAATTAGAAGCAAGCTAACTACAAAAATCTACAAGAACTATGCTATCTAACAACTCTAATCTATAACTGTCAACTAGAATGGGAGATAAGTCTTGTGAAAGGGGAGTCTTGCCGAAGGAAGACAGTGTTCCAGTAGCCGTCACAAGGCAGAAAGAAGGAACTGAGCAGGCTCGGCCCCAGCAGCCCCTGATATACCATGGCATGAGTGCGGTACTCCGGGGGCGCTGGGCACCAAGCCTATGGCTACTGCTAAGGGGAAATGTTCCGGTGGCCGTGCACGCTGGCATGCACACACCTATAGTAAGAATGGACATGAGCAGCACTCAAAGAAGAACTGTAGATTATGATCCTGAGAAGAAGGATTAAGGAATTTGAGGCACCAGTGCTGTTTTTGTCCATCCTCCCTGTTGAAGGAAAAGGCCCCAGGTAGAGATAATTGAATTGTGGAAGTAAATGTGTGGTTACTCAGGTGGTATCACAGAGAGGGCTTTGGATATTTTGACCAAGGGATGTTGTTCAAAGAAGAACGATTGCTAGGAAGAAATGGGATCCACCTAATGAAGAGAGGGAAGAGCATCTTCGTAGACAAGCTTGCTAACCTAGGGATGAGGACTTTAAACTAGGTTTGCCAGGTTATGGGGACATAAGCCTGGAGGTAAGTGGGGAAGTGGCATACCCAGAAGAAGCACAAAGAAGACGGGTATAATAGGAGCGGCCTCCTGATTAATACTGAGAAAGTAGGGCAATCAATAGCTCTCTTAGGTGACTGTGCTTGAACACAAGAAGCCTGGGAAACAAGCAGGAGGAATTGGAGGTCCTGGAACAGTCCAGGAATTACAACATGACAGGAATAACAAACTTAGTGGGGAAACTGATGCAACTGGAGCACCATCATGGACAATTATAAACTGTTCAGGAAGGACAGGCAGGGGAGAAAAGGTGAAGAAGGTGCACTGTATGTAAGAGAGCAGTATGACTGCTCAGAGCTCCTGTATGAAACTGGAAAAAAGCCTGTTGAAAATCTCTGGGTAAGAGGCAAGAGTAAAAAGGCTGAGGTCATGGTGTACGCCTGCTACAGACCACCAGACCAGGAGAATGAGGTTGACGAGGCTTTCTTCAGATACCTATCGGAAGACTCCAGATTACAAGCCCCTGTTCTCATGGGGGACTTCAATCATCCTGACATCTGAGCTGTACCATAAAACAGAAGAATTGTCAATATAGTTCTTATTTTTAAGAAAGGGAAAAAAGTGATCTGGGTAACTACAGGCCTGTTAGCTTGACCTAGGTAGGTCATGGAAAAAAAACTGAAAGAGAAAGTAGTTAAAAACATTGAGGTTAACAGTAATTGGGATGAGATAAAACACATGGCTTTAGAAAAGGTAGATCATGCCAGACCAACCCAATCTCTTTTTTTCCCCCCAGAAAATAATAGATTTTTTTTAGACCAAGGGAATGTAGTCGATCTAACTTACCTAGATTTCAGTAAAGCATTTGATATAGTTCCACATGGAAAATTATTACTTAAATTGGAAAAGATGATGATTAATATGACAATCAAAAGATGGATAAGGAACTAGTTAAAGGGGAGACTAAAATGGCCATACTGAAAGGTGAACTGTCAGGTTGGAAGGAGGTTATTAGTGGAGTTCCTCAGGTATCAGTCCTGGGACAAATCTTATTTTACCTTTTTATTACTGACATTGGCATAAAAAGTGGGAATGTGCTAATAAAGTTTGCAGATGACACAAAGATGGGAGGTATTGCCAATAAAGAGAAGGATTACGATATCATACAGGAAGAACTGGATAGCCTTGTAAACTGGAATAATAGGGTAAAATGAGATTAAATAATGGAAAGCATGCAAGTTCATGCATTAGGGATTAATAACAAGAAAGTGGAGATGCATCAGTTGGAACTGACAGAGAAGGACCTGGGGTATTGGTTGATCACAAGATAACTATGAATCGCCAATGTGATGTGGCCATGAGTCCCTTCTGACTTTAGAGTCTATGAACAGTGTATATAAGAAGTTTCTCCAGGAAGTTTGGAGAATGTTGGGGACAACTTCTTATTACAAGTGATGTAGGAACCTACGAGGGTGCCTTGCTCCTCTTGAAAAAAAGGGGATAGAAAATAAGACTGCAAATGTATTATTGCCCTTATATAAATCCATGGTACGCCCACATCTCGAATACTGTGTACAGATGTGGTCTCCTCATCTCAAAAAAGATATTCTAGCACTAGAAAAGGTTCAGAAAAGGGCAACTAAAATGATTAGGGGTTTGGAGAGTGCCTCGTATGAGGAACGATTGAAAAGGCTGGGCCTCTTCAGCTTGGAAAAGAGGAGACTGAGGGGGGACATGATAGAAGTATATAAAATTATGACGGATGTGGAAAAAGTGGACAAGGAAAAGTTGTTTAAATACTCCCATAATACAAGAACCAGGGGTCACCAAATGAAACTGATAGGTAGCAGGTTCAAAACAAATAAAAGGAAGTTCTTCTTCACACAACGCACAGTCAACTTCTGGAACTCCTTACCTGAGGAGGTTGTGAAGGCTGGGACTATAACAATATTTAAAAGGGAACTGGATAAGTTCATGGTGGCTAAGTCCATAAATGGCTATTAGCCAGAAAGGGGTTAAGAATGGTGTCCCTAACCTCTGTTTATCAGAGGATGGAGACGGATGGCAGGAGAGTGATCACTTGATCATTGCCTGTTAGGTTCACTCCCTCTGGGGCACCTGGGCACTGGCCACTGTCGGTAGACAGATACTGGGCTAGATGGACCTCTGGTCTGACCCAGTACGGCCTTTCTTATGTTCTTATGTTCTTATGACTTGCTGCTCACAAACAGGAGAGAACTGGTAGAAGAAGTAGTGAATAGCAATCTGGGCAGCACTGACCATGAGATGGTTGAGTTCAGGACCCTGACAAAAGGAAGGACGAAAAGCAGTAGAACATGGACCCTGGACTTCAGAAAAGCATACTTTGACTCCCTCATGTAGCTCATGGGCAGGATCCCCTGGTAGGCTAATATAAGAGGAAAAGGAGTCCAGGAGATCTCTTGTTGCCAAGAATGCTAAAGGCATATTGGGGTGCATTACAAGAAACATTGCCAGTGGATCAAGGGAAATGATTATCCTCCTCTATTTGGTATTGGTGAACCCACATCAGGAGTGTGGTGTCCAGTTTTGAGCCCCACACACCCCAAAGGATGTGGCCAAATTGGAGAGAGTCTAGTAGACGACAGCAGAAAATATTAGCGGCAAATGACTTATGAGGGACCTGGGTAGAAGAGACGAGTGAGGGGGAATTTGATAACAGCTTCAACTACCAGAAGGGAGTTCCAGGGAGGATGGAATTAGGTTGTTCTCAGTGGTTGCACAGAACAGAAATACGTGTAGCAGTCTCAAATTGGAATGGGGGGAGGTCTAGGTTCAATATAAGGAAAAGCTGTTTCATTAGAAGCATGGTGAAGCACTGTAAAGGGTTACCTAAGGAGGTGATGGACTCCCCATCCTTAGAAGTTTTTAAGGCCCTGTTTAACAGATTTGGGGGCGGTCCTGCTTTGAGCAGGGGGTTGGGACTAGATGACCTCTTGAGGTCCCTTCCAGCCCTATTGTTCTATTATTCTAAGTTGTTGCTTTTGTAGTAGCAGATGAACATTGCCTCTAAGTGCATGTGGCCTGGAAGCTGGAGGTGAAATCACAGCTCTCCAGAGCACTTACAGTGAGTGACAGAACCAATGGCTGAGGCCCCGCTGTAGGCCTCCATATGCACATGTAAAGCCCTTGTGGCCAAGATGGAGTCTGCTCTAGCCAAGGAAAGGCGCGTGCAGGAATGCAGCAGGGACAGTCCCTTTCACCCCAGGGGCACCTGTTCCAAACCCTCCGGAGTGATCTCACACACACGCTGGGACAGCACAGTGAATAGGGGAATGGGGAAGATTTATTTACAGGAGGAGGAAGGAGAGAACAACAGGGGAGATGGGGCAGCAGGAAAGCAGGCTAACAATTAGCACAGGGCCCTGCAGGCCCAGGAGTGCTGCAGCCTGAGAGGGCAGACAGTGAGCAAGGACAGCATCTGCGCTCTGAGTTCAGTGATCCCAGCACAGTTGCGGTCCGGGCTGAGTCCTGGTTGCTCCTGGTCGTCTTCGGCGCTAGCAACTGTCCCCAGCAAACCTTCTGGTGCCTCTTCTGCCGCTCTCTATGACCACAGAGCGACGCCTTCCCCACTTAACTACCTAGAGCCTCCCCCTAGTCCCAGGGCTCGTACTCACAGCCCCGCAGCTCTGGGCAGCCGTGTCACTGGTCCAGCTCCAGTCTGTCTTCGGGCAACTCCTCCCTGGCACAGTGTCCTCTGGCTCCTGTCCTGGGTGTCGCTGGTCAGCTCTCAGTCCCTCCCCAGCTTTGGGCAGGGCCTCTGCTGCTTCTCTCTTCTCTGGGCCTCTGACTGCAGCCCTTCTCCTCCAGCTTCAGCCACACCCTCCTCTCATCCCCTCCCCCCCAAACAGCACTCTCTCCTTCCAGCATAATCAGTGCCTTCCCCTACAGGGCAAAGGGTTAATGGGACCACGCTCTCTTAAACCCCAAAGGGGTTACACACAGATTACATGTGATCACTGTGATCATCCTATCTCACCTTCTGGTGACACTGGCCATGCGACCTTCTGGAATTAATTCCTGTTTGAGCCAGAGCAGATCTATTAGAAAAACATCCAACCTTGAGTTTAAGATTGCCAGGGATGGGGACCCCCATCACAACCCTTGATAATTTGTTTTAAGGGTAAATTACCTTCACTGGTAAAAAATGAGCATTATTTCCAGTCTGAATTTGCCTAGCCTCAGCTTCCAGGCATTGGATCCTGTAAAACCATTGTCTGCTGAAGACATTTTTGTTTCCCAAGCCGGCACTTATGAATTGTAATCCTGTCACCTCTTAAACTTCTGTCATATGGCAGCACTCACCTCTCATGTGTGCCCCCTGATGAAGTGTGTGCACCTGCACACACACACACTCTCTCTCTCTCTCCCATTACAGTCAGTCTTTGGTGACTTAACCATACCATCTGTGCAATATACAAATTAATCCCCTTCCACGGTAAACAGTCCAACCAGGGCCTATCTCAGTATCTCTCAGTTGGAATGGCTCTGTACTCCTCCCCAGGCTTGACTTGCAGTCGGTCCAATATTCCCTTGATCCTGGTGTGGCTCTGCGCTCCCAGGGCTTCCTCCCCAGAGACTCTTCAGCTGGGCCACTAAACAATCCGGTTCTCTTTTTGGGATTTGTATCACAGTTCAAGATTCAGGCAACTTCCTCAGTGTCTAATGGGGGGCATGGAGGGACCCTATGAATAGCAAGTGTCTGCTGCATCCCTTTGACTACTCATGATGCTGCTGTGTTTTGCTGGGCCACTTCCCTGTGGCTCCTTCCCCACCTGCCAGCAATTCTCTGTCCATGGACCTGTAGCAGTTTCAGCCTGCCTGGAGCTCCATCCACGCTCCTCCAGTTCCAGGCAGGAACTGGCCTCTGTTCTGCACTGCAGCTCCTTTTATATGGGCCTGCTGGACCCTGACTGGCTGCTCCCTAATTGGTTGCTTTCCCAGCAGCCGCTCTAGGCAGCCTGGAGGACTTCTTTACTGCTCCTTTCAGGGAGGGGTGTGGTAGGACCATGAGGAACTCCAGCAGGGGGCCTCAGGGCCTGGTACATCCTATCACACTTTGTTTTTGTTCAACTGAACAGATTGAGCTCACCAAGTATACCAATGTAAGACATGTTTTCTAATCCTTTAATAATTCTCATGGTTCCTCTCTGAACCCTCTCCAGTTTATAAACATCCTTCTTAAATTGTGAACTCCAGAACTGGACACTGTACTCCTGGACCCAGATACACAGGTAAAACAACCTTCTTCCTCCTACTTGAGATTCCCATTTTTACATTCAGGGATCACATTAGCCTTTCAGCCACAGCTTTATACTTGGTGTTCATGTTCAGGTGATTAACTATCTTGACACCCAAGTCTTTTTTAACCTCATTGCTTCCCAGAATAGAATCCCCATTTTAGTGTCTGAGAAGATTTGCATCAATCTTTCTAGGTGGAACAACTTCAGGCAGGCTTTCTCAGAGTGTGATTGGACAAAGACCAACATTGCTCTGGGAATGTGTTCTTTTCCTAAGCACAGCAGACACCCATCAGAAATTGGAATTGAAGAATCATATAAGGGACAGGTCTTAAATCCTGATGATTTGACATCTGCCGTAATGTTAGCACCGCTGTATGGAGTGGGAAATCCCAGGCTAAACTTATTTAATAAAGAAATATGTAGTTATAAATGTACTATCTAAATATTATACACAAGGCTCAGGATAAATCACACAATGCTCAGAAAAAGTGAACAGTGCAGTATTCTGTCTTGCAGCCGTGAGTGGTAAGAAGGAACTGAGGGACGGTTGGGACTGCTCCTCCATTTATGAACTCAACCTGGGGGATGAGATGCAAGGGCACCTAGGTTTGCAGATGTGGCCCCATGAAGGACGATAGCAAAAGACGTCACCTTGCATGCATATACACAAGCAGCAAAAATGGAATTGTGTGGACCGCCACTTGAAGAAATTTCTATTCCCAGTGGATTGGCTTGCTCGTGAAAAGGAGCCTGACCTTCCTGTTTTGTCTGGATGTAAACAGGTCCACCTGGGTAGCCCCACTTGCTGTATAGCAATTGGGTTCACGGGCCATTCCAAGTTGTGCATTTACTGAAAGCTTAGTCAGTCCAGTATCATGGTCAGTGTCTCTTCTATGCTGATTGTGTTCATGAAGGTTAAGCGAGCTTCTGCCCCCAAGAGAATCTGTGCTGATTTACTATTTAGATCTGAACTTCTTGTGCTTGCTTGTTGATCTATATACACAATGCTAATGTTGTCTGAACTACAACATGCTCCTTTCTCAGATGATACTGGAAGACCAGAAGAGCCAACCCAACTGCTCTCAGTTTTTGGAATTTGACTGTAAGATTGTCCATGTTTCCCATCTGTTGTAGTTATGCAGGTATGTCTTCCATCCTGAAAAAGCAGGGGTCTGCATTCAGGATTTTGGAGGTTTTAGTGGTGGAAGGGGTATCCTACCACTGCATGAACCTCTTCTTTCCACCAGCTGAAGGAATGTTCAGGCTTAGCCTTTCTGCTGACTCTACATTTTGATGCATGTTCTACAGCTAAAAAGAAATCTTTATTTCTGACACAATCATTTCAAACAGCATAGCAAACAATTCACTCAGCTTGGTTCCAGTGTAATCTAGCATTATCTCTGCTGGCATTAAGTAAGACTTAATATAAATGGTGTTGTTTACTAGAAAGGTAAGCCAGAATGTGAGTGATGAGAGGAAATGCTATAACTGATCTTACCTTTGAAACAAACTACTATATTCTAATTATTCAAAACACAACTGAAAACTTCACCCAGCTAAGCAGGAGGTCTAAGTTTGCATAGCTCTATGGGGCTTTATCTGCATCTCCAGAGAAGAGGTAATTAGAAATGGTATGGATTGGCCAGTGGATCTGTGACTATACATATACACTGTATGAATCCAACTCTGCTGGGCAGGAGTACTGGCTTTGAAGACTACTGTTGCCCCAAACAAAAGAAAATTAATTAATCCTTTAATTTTCTTTTTGAGCTTTCACATTCTGTCTGAAAAGTATTTCCCTGAAAACGCTGTTCAAACAGCAAATCTATGAACAATAATGATAAAGTTCTGAAAGAAGTTTTAAAACAGATAGAACTATTTTATGTCAGATATGTGAAGATCTCCCTTAAAATCCTACAGCTGGATTATAGAGAGCTGAAAAGGAACTAAACAGAATACGACAAATGTGTTTTCCTCAAAGAATTTACAATCTAAATATAAAATTAGAAAAGCAGACATGAAATCAGGCAGCAATTACAATTTAAACAATGTTTTAAAATTAATTATGATCTAAACCAATGGTTCTCAAACTTCTGTGGGTTGCAACACATTTGGCGGCATGTCGCAACCCCACAGGACACACCAGCCCACCCTCCCAACCTCTCACAGGCTGAATCCAGCCATCTCCCTGGCTCACTGCGACACACTTACGATTGTATGGCGACACAGGCATGTGTCCGATACAGTAGTTGAGAACTGCTGGTCTAAGCTATTGACTATTTTGTGTTGTAACTCCTTGCTAATACATATTGATGTTTTTGGCAAGTCCATAATTTGACACTTTGATGTATCCTAAATTGTGTGACCCTTATTAACAAACTTTCATTGTAGCTAAATGGATTCTGGTTATTTGATGTATCTGTTCACATCCCCTCTTGCCTGTATGCAAAACTAATTTAATTTGTTAAACATGCTTTTAAAATTACCCTTTTTTCTGAAAAAACAAACTAACAATTACTGGAAGCCAAGTTTTATAAAACGAAGAGGTGTGAACAGCACTGGGGAAGCACCCATTTAAGGAGGGTAACATTTCAAACTTGTCATGGCATTACTGTAACTAATAGAGAGATTAATTTTTTAAAAATATTTTTTTAAAATATCGTAATAGGTTTTTTAAAAAAAAAATAAAGATGAACCTAGAATACAAATGCTTCCATTCCTCTTAGTCCCACTCAACAAAATTCTAAAAAAAAAAAAATATTCAAGAGCTTAAACAGCATCTGGGAAAGACAACTGCAACATTAGCTAATTATAGTAGCTGGCAATTGTAAAACAGATCTGATGAACAGAAACATGACAATCTATTTAAAAGCAGTCCTAACAGATGTGCTGTTGGGCTCTGGATGCAGCATCTGTACACCAACCTACAAGGTGGAAGTGATATTATTAAGATAACTGGGCCACACAAGCAAGTTGACCGCCATGCTAAGTAAAATGTATGCTGCATCCAGCAGAGCTTGATGACAGGAAGAAAATGAAACCAATGGCACCTGGGAAGTTCTCTCTGTCCATTTTGAGCTGATTGTTGTTCTAGAAAGTGAGATCAAATGTTTGTGTATCTCAGCATATTGCTGAATGATGTAGATGGCTCAACATATAACTGCAATGGCAAGAGCTGAAACACTGAGATCTAACACTGTTCTGTGGGAAAGGAAGAGAGACTGCACAAAAACCCAGGCTTTCAGCTTTCCTCATGTATCACTGGGACACCTGAATTATCAAAATAGCAGATAATACTGTCAACATGAAATGGCTCCTACAGAAGAGTTCACAGAAATGCCTGTGAAGGTCTCACAACACTCAAAGGGGCCCAGTAATAGTACTTCTAGCTTGTTATAACTTAAATTCAGGCTTGAGTCATAACTTCCTTCCTGTAGTCACAAAGCAACTTGCTAACAGTACATAATTTGCAAGGATTTGAGAATTGCAAAATTATGTTACTGTTGGAACAGATTCAGTTACCGTACAGCCTTCTCCATTAGATACTTGCCACTAAGTAAAGGTCTGTTGAGCGTATACAGAAGTGGTAGATCTTCTATCTCTGCTATCCGCTGGTATACTGCTCTGGATAGATGGTCCCCATGATATAAACTCCCCAAGATGATGCTAGAGAAGTAAATTGGCTCCACAAAGAGGCTAAGTAAGGATCCTTGAATACCCAACACGTTCCACCTAAGGGGAAGGAAAAAAAACACTTTCTTTTTAATGGAACAAGTAATCTCCACCAGAAACAAAAGAAGACAATGTCAATGAACTAGATTTTCAGTCTCCATTGTTGGCCAGAGCCTGACCTTGCTGTAGCTGTGTATCCAACCAGAGCTCCATAGCACGGCTTTACCATGCCTGTAGAGCACTTATTGGAACCCTGGACAAGAAGCACCACATCAGCAGCTGCTGCAAATCTGCCGTGTAGCGGTCAAACGCCAATCTCAGAGGCAGAGTCCATGATTCTGGTTCCCCACTGCCAGACCTCTCCAAACATCCTGCTGCAGGGAGAGGAATGAGATCTATCCAGCTGAGTGAACATCAGTCACACAGGACAGGATGAGAGCTCTTTAGCTTGCAGTGATCATTGATGTCATCAAAACAGATCCATCAGTGGGGAAGTCCCCTTTCCCAGGGTCAGGATGCAGGTGGGACAGGACACTTCCCAAAGATTCTCCTTCTCTCCCCCATAGTTCTGTCCCCTTAACTCCTGCAGCTAGTTTCCTCTATTGCTGTGTTGAAAGAGTGGCTGCTGCTCCTCAGCTGCTGTGGTCTCTGTGGGTTTTGCACAAGTCTGGGAGCTCAGATGCACACATCCTTTGCACCTTTCAGCAGATTAACAGATTTTGTCTGTGGAAGCCTTACCTGCATTAGTCTGCCCATCCTCAGGATAGGCCAAGTTGGCATGGAACCAGTATGTGCAGGAGTAAATTATCAACATGTCTTTTAGACCATGTTCCAAGGTCTCAGGTTTTGGATGACTACCACACATCTGAAAGGTTTTTAAGAACCTCAAACCCATTCTGGGGTATTGGTCTTGCAGAGCGTTGGCAGAAGGGTTCTGCAAAATTAATGTATCCAATTTAACCATAACAGTCTTCAAATGAATTCAGAAGCAGGAGAGGCACAAAGGTGGTTTCCTCTGGTGCCCTTGCATAGGAAGTATCTACACTTGCAGTTCTTGTGCTCATCTGAGTATGGGGGTCATGGTGCTAGCCACCCCAATACCGGGCCTGGAACAGTTAGGGCAGCAGAAGGATGCACCTTTTTAAGGCACAGTTCTTCTTTGAGCTCCTGATGGAATTGCACTGATCCACCATATCCCCAGCACAAACCAGAGATCAGAGCGCACATTTGAACACATTGCTAAAAAGCTTGAAAGAAATAATAAGCCTATCAGACTGTATAAGAGCCTTGCAAAATTATTTAAAAAGCCCATGGCAACAATCTACTCGCGCTTACCCTTACTATAAAGAGGATGAAAATGAAAACACCACTGACTAATTTACATTAAAAAAAAACGTTTGCTCCATATTGTCTCTCTCCCCTATTGGGAGCAAGTAGAATTTTGCAGTAATGCAAAACTCGTAAGGGAAAGACTAAGGCATATTTTATATTATACTGAAATATTTGCCAGTCAAATATTGAAAAATAAAGATAAAAATTGAAAAATAACAGGGGTCATGAGAAAATTATTTCAAATATATTTCATTAGTTTTAAAGCTAAACCAGGTTTACTGCAGAATTATACTTTCAATACATATTATATAGAAAAGACTATATTAAAATGATCATCCTTACATGTGAGAAGTCAATTACAATTTTAGAATTAGATACACTGAGAAAATTTCCATACATCACTAGCATTAGAATTTTGCTGGCAGAATCAGACATTTAGATGACCAAATAACTCATTTTAGCTTTCCTTTTCACTTTCCAGTAGCTGAGGTGTTTCCTCAATATTTGCAGTATTCCTTATACCAAATATGAGGAAGTATACAAACTATTGGAAATACAGAGGTAGCATTATTTAAGACAAATCTGGAAAGAATTCATGAGCAAACAATGCAAATTTTGGTCTCAATCTACAGGCAATCAAATTAAGAACAGCTTCCCCAAGCCCAGCCTATTACATTTAAATTTCAAAAACACTTCCAGGATGACCAGAATGCATATTTTGCCAAAGGCCAAAAATTTCTGTGCACACCCTACCTAAGTAAACCTTCTCCTTGCTTCTTTTCTCACTACCTCTGTCAAGCATCTCTAGTTTTTCAGCATAAAAATTTGGTGATCCTACCCATTGCCAAAGATGAAAACTAACATCTGTGCTAGGTAAAAAAGAATTGTATCAATTAAAGCAAAACTAAATCTCTCATATTTGTTTGCTCCTAGAAAACTAAGTTCAACTTTGTTTTAGATCACAACTATAAATGATCTTACTAGTCCCATCAGAATCACTTGTGGATATTTTTCAATATGACAAAATGATTGAGCAATTTACTGTGATTCAGGAATGCCTGGCTGTTTGCCTGAGTTAAATATGGGACTCAAATGATAATATGGTAGATAATAGCTGAGACACAATAGCAGGGATACATGGGGAAAGCTTTTGAAGTTAATATTATTTGTTCCTTGCTTTCGTTAACATAAAAATGACACTAATTATTAACATTTTCTTTTTCTAAATATACTGTAGTTTGGTTTTTTTTAAAAGAAGATCACAAATTATCTCTTCCTCTATGCAGAAGTCATTGGGATTCTCACTCTTCTTTTTAAACTCCATAGTTGTCTCCATGGAACACATTGTTTCATGGACATATGCATATGCATTTAGAGCTCAGTAGGGTGTCAAGCAAACTCAACCAATTTTGAACTTAATAGGCCAAAATTCTGCCCTCATCTACATCATTCAATTTCACTGAAAACAATGAAGTTACACAGATGGGAGAGCAGAATTTAGCCACAGAGAAGTTCAGTAACCTTGCAGGATGCATCTGGTCTCTGTAATATTATGGGAGTCTACGAAAAGTGCTCTCTTCAAATCAGAGTACAAAATATTAAGAGAAATAGGCTGCCTCCAAACCACGTGTACGTGGCCTTGCATCTGATATACAAACCAAACCCAAATCCATCCCACTCCCATGTGGCTAGAGAATAGGTTTATATCACGGAAATTATTTGCTTTCCAGTGACACATATTACAGTAAGGAAGCCTCAAGATCTGACCCAAGGGCACAGTGCTATATTTAGGGGGACTGGATGGCTCAGGAAACTGGAAATAAAAAATAAATACTGCACCACTAGGACATTAATTAAAATTTATTTCAGCTCAGTTGTGAACAAAAGTCCACAAAGCCTAAGTGAAATGAATGGGTGATCTTAGGTCAGTTCTTCGTGGCCAGAGAGCCAAGTCACAAACACATGGCCACCTCTGTCCCTCAGTTCTTTCTCACCATCAACAGAGAGCATAAGAACTGAGGCCCTGAGCTAGGAAATACTTAAGGACATGCTTACCTTCAAGCACCTGAGCATTCCCTTTGTAGTTAACAGGCCAGACTACTCAAGTGCTTCAGGTCCAACATATTCTCTTGCTTTGCTAATGGAAGCCTTAGTGGGAATGGAGGCTTCTTCTCAACCTAAGATTTGGTGTCTAGGGAACAGCTATAGGCACATTAGTAGGGCAGTGTACAATCCAAGCTGCTGGTGATTGCGGGATGAAGTTCTTAGGGCTGGCAATGAAGACCTTTCATGACCATTTCTAAAACTTAAAATAGAAATGACAATTTAAACATAGACTTCCATTTTAAACATCTGTGCAGTTACATGAAAAGCTAAAGGGGCTGCTGTGACACTCTGTACCCCATGGGTG
This sequence comes from Pelusios castaneus, assembly GCA_007922175.1. Classification (NCBI taxonomy): domain Eukaryota; kingdom Metazoa; phylum Chordata; order Testudines; family Pelomedusidae; genus Pelusios; species Pelusios castaneus. The sequence goes on along the minus strand of ML685946.1, from coordinate 2,515,615 downwards.
TGATTTGTGTATCTTTCATATTCACCCTTACAGTGTAACTGTGTATTATTTAATGCAACGTATATCATGTAATGCTCATGACATACTGACCATTACTGTTATGACAGTCAATTCCAAAGGGGTAGCCGTGTTAGTCTATTGTAGAAAGACAACAGAGTCCTGTGGCACTTTTAAAGACTAACAGACTTATTTATTGCATGAGCTTTCATGGGAGAAAATCTTCAAAGCGTCTGACGAAGTGGGATTTTCTCCCACGAAAGCTCATGCGATAAATAAATCTGTTAGTCTTTAAAAGTGCCACAGGACTCTGTTGTTATGACAGTGCGCTTCTTGCAATGTCACAGGTGTGGTTATAAAACTGCTATGTCTTGTACCCAAATGCGTGTCTCACATAGCTTGAATCATCCAGGCAAACACCAAGCAGAGTGAGAGTTCACACCTGCTGAGATATCCAGGAACAATGGACTGGCCTGAGCATCTGATAAAGGTGATGCTCATTTTATTTAAGAGCAGGAAACTCTGCCAGATATGGCCAATCACTTGACCCCCAATGGTGACAGGGGAATCTGTTAGAATGAGAGGCATTTTGGTCTCTGGAGCTCTGCCACAGAATCTATCTAAGAAGCATCATCAAGCCACTGAAACACTGGCCACAGGGAGGGAAGCCTGTCTGGAAGAGTCAGCCAGCCTGTGCTAAGAAAAAAGTGGAGACTGAAAGGCTACTGAAGTGCTAAATTTAGTTTAGAATGCAAGTTACTTTTTATTTCTTCCTGATCACACCAGACTATATTTCTTCTGATTTCCCAGGGATTAACATAAAAGGTATGTAGGTATGCATGCGTGAGCCAACATTTAAAATACAAACTTTAAAGTGGCCAGAAACGTGCAAATGTGTACCTGCATACCTGCACGCAGGAGGCTAGGGGTACGTCTCCCAGGGCTAGCTCAAGGGGTTGTGGCGCCCCAAGCCAACTTATGTTTTGGCGCCCCTCCCACCCCCATTCACGTAAGCTGAAAAATTGTATTTACCACCTAAAATTCAAATAGCAAAATCAATTCATTCCTTTAATCTAAATATGAAAATAAAAAATAATATTGATGAAGTTAAATTTAATTAATAAGTAACATTTATCATGTACATACATACTATGTATGGCTGTGGGGTTGGGAGGGAGACAGAGGTCTGTCTCCCAGCAACAAGCAAGTACCTGGAGGGAAGCAGCAAAGATGTGCTAATTGAGGTGGCTCAGAAAAGACAATGGGATCGCCTCTGCCCAGAAAGGGTAGGGGGAGGAGGGAAGAAAGTTTTGGAACAACAACAACAACAAAAAACCCCAACAAGGAATCCTGTGGCACTTAAAGACTAATACATTGTTTTACTGAACTAGACTAACACGGCTGCCCCTTTGGAACTTCGAACAAAAAGAAACACTTGGAGGGACTTGAGGCTTTTGGCTTGAGAATCTCCATCTTGAAACAACTCCAAGGAAGATCTGAGTCCTGCCTGGTCTCAGGCAGAGACTGGCTGTACAAACATCTGACAGCTGAACACCTTGAGCATGAACTTGGACTATGAGGTCAGTTTAAGTAGAGATATTAGCAGTGGTTAAAGTATAATTTGACAGGCGCCGGAACCCTCCTAATCTCCGGGCCCCCTTCCCATATTGTCTGGGCCCCCTTCATGCATGTGCGGGCCCCAACCCAGGTAGGCATTTGCAACCACTTCTCAGCACCATTGGTTATCGCTCCATAAAAATATTTATAATTTTATATGGCATTTATGTCTATAGCAATTATTGTCACAAAATAGCAAACACTACATAACACAAGACCATCAGATCACCCCCTCCTCTGCCTCATTTACTCAAGTATGATGATGAAAGCTCATGCAATAAATAAATTTGTTAGTCTTTAAAAGTGCCACAGGACTCCGTTTGAAGTGGAAATCCATCAACTTCATGAAACAACAATAGACTAATACGGCTACCCCTTTGGAACAGGACTCCTTGTTTGTTTTGCTGAACTAGACTAACATGGCTACCCCTTTGGAACTTATCTACCATATGGTTTCCACTGATTTTATCCCTGGTGGGAACTTTCCTAAAAAATGCTAACATACACAAGGCTATAATGAAGACTTCACCAGTATATGACTTCTGTAGCATTGCCAATAGCTTGGCTGCTGGTTGAAGTACTTGGAAATATGTTACTTAAACATAGATAGAAAAGGGAAGATGGCATTAAAATCACCACGACTTGTGATTGATAAAATCAGGCTTCACTTTTCCATAGCACCTTCTATCTGAAAAGCTGAAATCACTTTACAAGGGATAATGAACCAAGCTTTGTACCACCTCCTAAAGCACTGGTTCTCAACCTTTTTGCATTGGTGATCCCTTTCACACAGCCAGCCTCCAAGTGTTGACCCCTGCCAAATTAAAACTACATTTTTTTCTAGGCAACACTATTTTAAATGCTAAATTTATAACCAAACCTTCTGCCTAAAATGAATTTCTCTCTCCTCACCACTTTGAACTTAAGACTAAACCACATTTTTATGGAATTATTTTTAGACGCAGAGAAGTTATTTTTTAAATTGTTATTGTTTAATACTGGTGGGTGCAAAGAATTTGTACCAATACAGCTTTTCAGAGCAAACTTAGTGCCCCATTGCCTCGCTTGCTTCTGCACAGCTATTGGCAACTCTGGGTGGCTCACAACCCCTACATAATAACCTTGTGACCCCGTAAGGGGTTGCGACTCCCATTTGAGAGCCCTTGTTTTAAAGGGACAGACTAACCTCATTTTACAGATTAGGAAACTGAGACACAGAGTTGTGAAGCGACTTCGCCCAAAGTCCCACAGCAGTTTCGTGGCAGAATTAGGACTAAGACCCAGAACTCAAGACTCTCATGGTTTAACCACTGAACAATACTAGCCCCTAATATAACCCCACACCCGACAAACCATCTTTGCACAGAGATGAATGCATTTTTCACTAGCCATCTTAAGGAGTACTAAACCATTCACTAGTAAAGACTATTTAGACCTTAACCCTGTAGACAATTTCCCTTTGACCACTGTAACACCACATGTGCAGCGTGTCAGAACGTTTTTGGCAAACACATCATGGATGCCACCAATGTTCCCTCTAAGCTGATGATGTAGCTGAGCAAGTTATGGTATTTGCTGAGCAGCAATTTGGGAGGCATGGTGCCTCATGGGCAACAGTTTTTTGGCACCGGAAGCATCAGCATGCCTAAGTACCTCCATTCAAAAGAAATGCAGAGATGTGTTTTCATTCGGACTTTAATAAAAATGTTAAACTGAAATAGTGAAGTTTTATTAATTTACTAAACAAATGTGAGACGATGACACTTGCTGCCGCGCCTATCTAGCCTCTACCATCATCTACACCTCCCAGTTTTTGTCACCTGTCCTTGTCACATTTCCAGTCTACATATACAGAGTCAAGATCAACCTCATGATGGAAGGTTCAGAAATTCTATTAGCAAACATCCATAAAGCTCTAAATACACAAATGGTGATTTTCAAAGGCTTATAACTTGACCAAATCTGGGTGTGTTTTCAAGGGGACCTTTCTGTCCCCAGAACTATCACTCTATAGCTATGTCCACAGTGGCAAGTTAGTTCGAATTAGGAGGCTTAATTCGAACGAACTAAAGCCATGGTTACACCAGGCTTTAGTTAGTTCGAATTAAGGGCTTCCTTAATTCGAACTAATAAGTTCGAATAAGGCTTCAGAAGTAAGGCTTTAATTCGAACTAACTAGTTCGAATTAACCAATGTGGCCATGTTAATTCGAACTAATTTCTCAGTTCGAACTAATCGGCTATTGAAATGAATCGGGATCGCTAATTCAAACTAAGCAAGTGCCATGAATGGTACTTGCTTAGTTCTAACTAACTTTTTCTAGTTCGAATTAAGCTAATCTAACTAAACTAACTAAATCAAACTAATTTTAGCAGTGTAGACATAGCCTATCAGTTTTACCACGGAGGCACTAGAGTTCTTCAAGGAAAAGACATTTAACATTAGCAAAATTAGCTTTTTTCATAAAGCTTGCTCTTGGAAAGGGCTGAGCCACTTTTATTGAAACTTAAAAATTGAGCTTAAGGCAGAGAGTGAGCAGCCCACATGAGAATGTTAATTCTTATAAACAACTAAGAATAGTGGGCTTCTAAAGTATTAGGCAGTGAAGTGTTATTCTTCCTATAGAGAATACATGACACAGTAGTAAAAGTATTCTGTCGTCATGAGTCTGAGGAGGCAGTTCATGAGTGACAAAAGGAGTTATGCAGGTCATCCTCAACTTATGCCATACAAGCCACCATATACTCTGTATATGTTACTTACATTACATGAAAAAAATTATTGTAGGAATGCTTTAGAGACTTAAAAAACATTTATTGCAAATATTTTTCAAACTCTCACTATAACAGCAGGTCAGACAACAGAGTCCTGTGGCACTTTTAAAGACTAACAGATTTATTTATCGCATGAGCTTTCGTGGGAGAAAATCCCACTTCGTCAGACGCTTTGAAGATAGGAAAGTTACAGACTTTCCTATCTTCAAAGCGTCTGACGAAGTGGGATTTTCTCCCACGAAAGCTCATGCGATAAATAAATCTGTTAGTCTTTAAAAGTGCCACAGGACTCTGTTGTCTTTCTACAATAGACTAACATGGCTACCCCTTTGGAATATAACAGCAGGTGTATTAGTTACCATGAGTTCAGTGTTCCTTGGGTCAGAGGAAGACACAAAACCCTCAAAGTTGCATGAGACAGCTTGTCTATGCATATAAAAGTCAGACCCTCTAAAAGTTGCATGAGACAGCTTGTCCATGCATATAAATGTCAGATCCATTGTTCTGGGCCCCTCCAAGGGTAGAAGTGAGCAATGGATCCCACAGAAAGGTGGAAAGCTCTGCAAGGCTACAACATTTTGGATCATTAATGTGTTATATTCGTTCCTCTGCTCCAGGACTGAACATAGCTTGAGGGGGGAAACAAGTAAATATTTTTTTCCAAGTTGATTTTATATTACATATTACAATTCAGTGGGGAAAGAATTGCCTGGGGCCTCATATTTGATTAAGGAAAGGAAAGGAAACTGAGGAGGATTCCCACTGAGATGTACTTCACTGAATTATGTATTTGTGCATTTATTAGTTAAGGGACTTGAGTGTATAGTGATTGGGAGTGTGGCCCAATCTCTGTAGACAGTGGCTCCTGGTGGAGTAACTGGGGCCAGGGCTTCTCGCTTGGGGACAGTCCTTTGAGTAGCCAGAGGGCATACACCCACTGCTTGGGACCAATTACACGCAAGAGGCTGGAGCAGACTGACTCAGGAGTGAGTGGTCACTTGGCAAAGTGGGGTGAATTGGGGTTCAGGAGTGGGAATCGGGGGGTCACAGCGGCACACTGGACCGGATCTGGGGAGCAAACTGTCACAGTGGCAATGATGGCAGAATCACAATATAAATGAGTCAGGAGAGACCACAAGAAAATAAAAGGTAAAACACACATACTACCCTAATATTTCTACTTAAACTGACCTCATAGTTCAAGTTCATGCTCAAGATGTTTGGCTGTCAGATGTTTGCACAGCCAGTCTCTGCTTGAGACCAGGCGGGGCCCAGATCTTAACATAAGAACATAAGAAAGGCCGTACTGGGTCAGACCAGAGGTCCATCTAGCCCAGTATCTGTCTACCGACAGTGGCCAGTGCCCAGGTGCCCCAGAGGGAGTGAACCTAACAGGCAATGATCAAGTGATCACTCTCCTGCCATCCGTCTCCATCCTCTGATAAACAGAGGCTAGGGACACCATTCTTAACCCCTTTCTGGCTAATAGCCATTTATGGACTTAGCCACCATGAACTTATCCAGTTCCCTTTTAAATATTGTTATAGTCCCAGCCTTCACAACCTCCTCAGGTAAGGAGTTCCACAAGTTGACTGTGCGTTGTGTGAAGAAGAACTTCCTTTTATTTGTTTTGAACCTGCTACCTATCAGTTTCATTTGGTGACCCCTGGTTCTTGTATTATGGGAGTATCTAAACAACTTTTCCTTGTCCACTTTTTCCACATCAGTCATAATTTTATATACTTCTATCATGTCCCCCCTCAGTCTCCTCTTTTCCAAGCTGAAGAGGCCCAGCCTTTTCAATCGTTCCTCATACGAGGCACTCTCCAAACCCCTAATCATTTTAGTTGCCCTTTTCTGAACCTTTTCTAGTGCTAGAATATCTTTTTTGAGATGAGGAGACCACATCTGTACACAGTATTCGAGATGTGGGCGTACCATGGATTTATATAAGGGCAATAATACATTTGCAGTCTTATTTTCTATCCCCTTTTTAATGATCCCTAACATCCTGTTTGCTTTTTTGACCGCCTCCGCACACTGTACGGACATCTTCAGAGAACTATCCACAATGACTCCAAGATCTTTTTCTTGACTCGTTGTAGCCAAATTAGCCCCCATCATATTATAGGTATAGTTGGGGTTATTTTTTCCAATGTGCATTACTTTACACTTATCCACATTAAATTTCATTTGCCATTTGGATGCCCAATCACTTAGTTTTGTGAGATCTTTTTGAAGTTCTTCACAATCTGCTTTGGTCTTGACTATCTTGAGTAGTTTAGTATCGTCTGCAAACTTAGCTACCTCACTATTTACCCCTTTCTCGAGATCATTTATGAATAAATTGAATAGGACTGGTCCTAGGACCGACCCTTGGGGAACACCACTAGCTACCCTTTTCCAACCTGAGAATTTACCATTTACTCCTACCCTTTGTTCCCTGTCTTTTAACCAGTTCTCAATCCATGAAAGGACCTTCCCTTTTATCCCATGACAACTTAACTTACATAACAGCCTTTGGTGAGGGACCTTGTGTGACAGGCTGCTCCCCAAATCCAGTCTGGTGTGCTGCTATGACCGCTTGAACCCCACTCCTGAACCCCAATTTACCCCGCTCTGCTGGGTGACCACCCACTCCTGAGTCAGTCCACACCAGCCACCAGCGTGTAATTGGTCCCAGGCAGTGGGTGTAAATCCACTAGCCACACAGGCTTTGGTCCCCAAGCTAGCACACCCAGCCCCAGACACTACACTGGGAGCCACTGCCTTACAGGGATTGGGACCCACTCCCAATCACCTTAGTCTCCAGTCCGTCCACTTAACAAAGAAGTGGATTGTGCCCAGCCTCCCACATCCACACCCTCTAAAGACCACACAGCTTTAGGTAAAACAACTACTGGTTTATTGATCAGAGTCTGATTTCAAGTGAGAATATGGCCAATCAAGGCAGCAACATGTTACAAATGAGTCAGGAGTGACCACTATCAAATAAAAGGTATAAACCGCATACTACTCTAACATCTTCACCTAAACTAACCTCAGAGTCCAAGATTATGTGCATGGTGTTTGGCTGTCTGATGTTTTGCAGCCATTCTCTGGCTGTTCCCAGGCAGGGCCCCGATCTTGCTTGAAGTTGGTTGCAGGATGGTGTCTTCTCAGGCTGAAAGCGTGCAGCTTCTCTCCTTTCACAGTCTCTGTCTTTGTTTTAACAAACTGCTGACAGCCCCTCCCCCTCCCTGTCCTGTCCTGAGATTCTTTTCACTCCTACCTGAGCAGGGGAGGGCATTAGCATTCCCTTTGATGTGTAAATCTTCAGCCATTGTGCTAGAGACAGCCCTGAGAGTCTGAGCCCTGTAACATGCTTCACATCTATACATGCATGTCGCAGCAGGGAACATGGCACCCTGGTAATCACGTGGCACATGTTCTGAGCATTCACAGAGGAACCTGGTATAGCGTAATTGTCATCAAATAACAGAATTACACTGCAAAACTGAACAGAAAGATTATACAGGTCACGCCCAAGGGCTGCACAGATGTGCATCCCGTCACACCTTGTCAAATGCTTTCTGGAAATCTAAGTACACTATGTCCACTGGATCCCCCCTGTCCACATGTTTGTTAACCCTTTCAAAGAACTCTAATAGATTAGTAAGACACGATTTCCCCTTACAGAAACCATGTTGGCTATTGCTCAACAGTTTATGTTTTTCTATGTGACTGACAATTTTATTCTTAACTATTGTTTCAACTAATTTGCCCGGTACCGACGTTAGATTTACCGGTCTGTAATTGCTGGGATCCCCTCTAGGGCCCTTTTTAAATATTGGCGTTACATTAGCCGACTTCCAGTCTTTGGGTACCGAAGCCATTTTAAGGGACAGGTTACAAATCTTAGTTAACAGTTCCGCGACTTCACATTTGAGTTCTTTCAGAACTCTTGGGTGAATGCCATCTGGTCCCGGTGACTTGTTAATGTTGAGTTTATCAATTAATTCCAAAACTTCCTCTAGTGACACTTCAATCTGTGACAGTTCCTCAGATCTGTCACCTACAAAAGCCGGCTCAGGTTTGGGAATCTCACTAACATCTTCAGCCGTAAAAACCGAAGCAAAGAATCCATTTAGTTTCTCCGTAATGACTCTATCATCTTTAAGCGCTCCTTTTGTATTATCATCATCAAGGGGCCCGACTGGTTGTTTGGCAGGCTTCCTGCTTCTGATATACTTAAAAAACAATTTGTTATTACCTTTGGAGTTTTTGGCTAGCCGTTCTTCAAACTCCTCTTTGGCTCTTCTTATTACACTCTTGCACTTAAGCTGGCACTGTTTGTGCACCTTTCTGTTTGCCTCACTAGGATTTGACTTCCACTTTTTAAAGGAAGTCTTTTTACCTCTCAGTGCTTCTTTTACATGGTTGGTGAGCCATGGTGGCTCTTTTTTGGTTTTTTTACAGTGTTTCTTAATTTGGGGTATACAGTGAAGTTGGGCCTCTATTATGGTGTCTTTAAAAAGCGCCCATGCAGTTTTCAGAGATTTCACTTTAGTCACTCTACCTTTTAGTTTTTGTTTAACTATCCCCCTCATTTTTGTATAGTTCCCCCTTTTGAAATTAAATGCCACAGTGTTGGGCTGTTGAGGTGTTCTTTCCCCCACCGGGATGGTGAATGCTATTGTATTATGGTCACTAGTTCCAAGCGGTCCTGCTACAGTTACCTCTCGGACCAGCTCCTGCGCTCCACTCAGGATTAAATCTAGAGTTGCCTCTCCCCTTGTGGGTTCCCATACCAGCTGCTCCATGAAGCAGTCATTCAAAGTATCGAGAAATTTTATCTCTGCAATATGTCCTGAAGTGAAATATTCCCAGTCAATATGGGGATAGTTGAAATCCCCCACCATTTTTGGGTTTTTAAATTTGATAACCTGCCTAATTTCCCTTAGCATTTCATCATCGCTCTTACTATCCTGGTCAGGTGGCCGATAGTAGATCCCTAATGTTATATTGTCATGGAAGCATGAGATTTCTATCCATAGCGATTCTATGGAACAAGTGGATTCGCTTATGATTTTTACTTCATTTGAATCTACATTTTCTTTCACGTATAGTGCCACTCCTCCTCCCGTACGACCTATTCTGTCCTTCCGATATATTTTGTACCCCGGAATGATTGTGTCCCACTGATTGCTCTCTGTCCACCAGGTTTCTGTGATGCCTATTATATCAATATTCTCATTTACCACTATGCACTCTAGTTCACCCATTTTATTATGTAGACTTCTAGCATTTGTGTATAAGCACTTTAAAAACTTGTCCCTGTTTATTTGTCTGCCCTTTTTTAATGTGCCAGATTCTTGGTCATGTGGCTGTTTATCATCGGATCCGGCCCCCTCACCATCCTTTTCTGTCCTCTGTTCCTGACTATAACTATAACTATAACCTGGAGATTCCCTCTCGTCAGACTCTCCCTTAAGAGAAGTCTGTGTCCGATCCAGCTGCTCCTCTGCAGCAGTCGGCTTTCCCCCATCCTCTAGTTTAAACTTAGTTGAAACTTCCTTGGAGTTGTTTCAAGATGGAGAGTCCCAGCTAAAAGCCTCAAATCTTTCCAAGTGTTTTTCTTTGTCTCTAAACCCCCTCTCTGACCCCTCCTTTTCTGGGCAGAGGTGATCTCTTTGTTTCATACCAGCCAGGGAACTTAATTAGCATAGCTTTTGTTGTCCCCTTCAGGTGCTTGTTTGCTTGCTGGGAGCAGTGATTAAAGTCAGTGGTTAAAGTATAATTTGATGGGCCCCAGAACCCTCCTAATCTCCGGGCCCCCTTCCCGTATTGTCCGGGTCCCCTGCATGCATGTGCGAGCCCCAGCCTATGTATGCATTTGCAACCACTTCTCAGTACCATATGCATCTGTTATGGCTCCATAAAAATATTTATAATTTTATATAGCATTTATGTCTATAGCAATTATTGTCACGAACTAGCAAACACTGCATAACACAATAAGTATTGTGATCTTTATATTCCCGATATGCATATTTCACTTCATTAAATGCAATGCCAAATGTGGAACACAAAACTTTTATGTCACTTTCACCAAATTCCAGTGACAGTTCTGTAGTGAAATGTGATGAGTCAAGCGCTTCAACAGCACCGTTTAGATGTTTTTCTAAGTCTGGCAACAATCTAGCATTCATACAGTCCACTAAGGCCTGGTAAAACTGACATTTAGAAATTTCAATTTGGTTGCCAGCCAATGTTCCCTCTGAGGTTTGGCAGCTTGTGTGCAAAATTTTCAACTCATGTGCAAAACTTTTTCTGAATAAAATTTTTGTGCAAACTCACACAACAGAAATAATTGAAAAATATAGAACAATGAAAAATAAAAGTTGTTATTTAAAAATGTTTTATATTAATATTTTAAATGTATTTTATGCTTACGTGACATTATGTCTCATCAAAGAAGAGGGGCAAAGAAGAAAAGGGGTGGTAGGGTAAAAGAAGGCAGGGGTGGGGAGAGCGTGGGTACAAAGGCCATGGTGACAAGAGAGGGGAGGGGTGGGATGGCTGGCAGAAAGAAAAAAGAAACAAGAAACAAGAAAAGAAGGAAGGCAGAGAAAGAAAAAGAAGGAAGAGAAAGAGATGGAAGAGGAAGGAAGGAAGGAAGGAAGGAAGGAAACAAGAACGAAAGAAAAAAAAAGAAACAAGAAGGAAAGGAACAAGGCAGCCCTGGAGCACATATAATTAAAATAAACCTTAGGACAGTGTAGACACAGACAAAAAGTAGTTCAGTGAAGTACATCCCAGTGGGAATCCTCCTCAGTTTTCTTTTCTTTTCTTTTCTTTTCTTTTCTTTAATCAAATGAGGCCCCAAGCCAAAATAATTCTGTGGGGAAAGAGTTGGGTTACCTGAGGCCTCATATTTGATAAAAAGGAAAAGGAAAGAAAACTGAGGAGGATTCCCACTGGGATGTACTTCACTGAATTACTTCTTGGCTATGTCTACACTACTATAATATGAGAGCAAAACAAACTGCTTGAGCCCCACCAGCTCTTTCCTCCCAAATCCACATCACCCCAACCTTGTCCACTAGTGCCCACATCATATCCCTCTTTCCCCATGTTCTCCTCAGCCCCCACCCCATTCCCTATGTTCCCTGCCCCCAAGACCCCACTCCAGCCCTCCTAACCCCCCACTCCCAGCTTCCCCATCTTCACTCCACCCCCCTTCAGTCCTCCAACCCCTTCCACCCCTCCCCAGGCCCCTCCAGACCTAGTCCCCACTCCAGTCCCTCAACCTCCTCCATCCCTCCCCAGCCCTCCCACCCAGTACCCCCTCCAGCCATCTATAGGCCCCTTCCCAGTCCCCTCCACCACTACCCAGCCCCCACAAGCCCCTACCCAGTCTCCTTATCCCCAGGCGCCCTTCACCCCTCCCCAGCCTCTAACTCCATCCATCCCTCCCCAGCCCCTCCACCCAGTCTCCCCTCCAGCCGTCTATAGGCTTCTTTCCAGTCCCCTCCACCACTACCCAGCCCCCATCAACCCCTCCCCAGGCCTCAGGCTCGGGGGGGGGGAAGGGAGGGACGTTGCCTTCCCCGCTCTCCTCTGCCCCTCCGTGGCCCCTTCCCAGCCCGCTCCTCTGCCGCCCCCCACTCCCTTCCCAACCCCCCCTTACCTGGCTGGAGTCCCGGAGCTGCAGGAGTGGCCGGCAGAAACACTCCTGGGCAAGGCCCCTCCTGCCCTGAGCATGATCTGTCTGGGTGCTCAAGGTGGGAGGTTTGAAACTCCCTGCCCAGGAATGGAGTTGCTGGCTCAGAGGAGGGGAGGGATGCAGGGTCCGGCTTTGAGGGCACCCCTAAACTTTGGCGCCCCCAAGCCAGTGCCTCACTGGCTTATGCCTAGAGCCGGCCCTAACATCTACACTTGTAAATTAAGTCAACTTAAGCCTGCTTAAGTTGGCATAATTTACTCTGTGTTTACATTACAATTTCCTTAAGTTGACTTAAGCTGCTGCTTAAGTCGACTTAAGCAAATTTTAAGTCGACTTTATAAAATCTAGTTTAAAGTCGACTTACTGGCTAAATCAACTTTATTAAGTCGACTTAAGCCAGCGTAGACATGGTTTAGCCCTAAGTCAACTTAAAGTCAACTTAAAGGGCTCCCAGGGCTCCCCCACTGACCTCCCTGCCAGGGTGCCTGGCACAGCCAGAGCCTGGCGTGCTCACCCACAGGGCAGGACACTGTCCTGCGCACCCCGCTCCCATACCCTGCCCCTGTCCTGCTCAGCCCCCATGCACCTTAGTACAATGGGGAAAATGCTGAGCCCCCTGGAATTTTTAAAGGGGTGCCCCTCCCTCCCACCATGGACCACTCCCAGGTCCACCTAGTCCCTAGAAGTTGACTTAGGCGTCCAGTGTGGACGCTCTAAGTCGATTTGGCAAGGGCGACTTAAGTCGACCTAAATTTACAATGTGGACATGCTAAGTCAGCTTATTTTGACAAGTGTAGACACAGCCTAGGTGAACTAGGTAGGCATCCCCCCCCCCCCGGCTCCTGCCCTGCCCAGCTCCCAGCTCTGCACCTGGACCAGGGTGTGGGGGCAGCATTCCCCCCACCAGGACCGGGTTGTGGAGGAAGCACCTATCCCGCCCAGCTACACATGGGAGCAGGAGGCAGGGGCCACACTTCCCCTGCCTGGTCCTGGCAGGGAGCCGGGCTGTGGCTGCACTCCCTGCCAGAGTAATTTCTGTCCCAGGAGGGAGCAAGGCGGGTGGCTGCAGCCCAGCGGGATGCCCACAAGCCCCAGGAGCAAGCCTGTGACAGGCAGCAGCCTGGGGTTTGGCAGCAGTGGAGTTTGCAGGGGCAGGAGGGAGTCCCTGGGGGTAGTAGGACTGCTGCTACTTCAGGGCTTCTGGGCATCCTGGAAGGCTGCAGCTGCCCGCGTGACCCTGCTGCCTCCCGGTATGGCAGCAAACCCGGGGCAGCAGCAGCCTCACTGCTGTCCCTGGACTCGGCAAACCCTGGCTGCTTACTGGCAGGGTCTTGCAGCTGGGGTTTGCCAGGATCAGGGGCAACAGCAGGGTGTGGGTGGCAGAAGCCCTTGGGGGGGGGGAGAGAGCAGTCCTGCTGCCATGGGGGACTCCGCCCTCCCACCCCCCAAAGCCCCGTTACCACCCGGACCTGCCAAACCCAGGGCTCCTGCTGGTCTTGAGCTTGCAGGCATCCCACAGGCTGCAGCCCCTACCCAGCAAGCCCTGGAGCAGTGGCAGCCCTGCTGCCCCCCAAGGATGTGGGGAACCCAGGAGGGCCTACAGCTGCTGCCACTAGACCAGGCAAGCATCAGGCAGCTGCAGCCTAGGGCTGCTGACAAGCTTGCTCCTTGCCCCCTTGTCAATTTCATTTCTGTAGTGCAGCTGTGACATTGACAACCCCGTGTCAATTTCATTACTCTAGTAGAGCAGTGAAATTGAGGAAAATAACAGCCACTTTGGGTTTTGGGGTTCTAGGCAAGCTATGATTTTGACGCCCTGCCCTCACATGTTATAAGAGATAACGTAAAAAATTCTCTTCCATCTAATTTGGTGCCCTTTAGAGCCTGGCGCCCTAGGCGACCACCTAATTCACCTATATGGTTGAGCAGGCCCTGACTCCACTGGTTTAAGAGAACAGTGCCACTGTGTCCTCCTAGCACTACCAACAAAACCTGTACCTTTTGTTGGGGTGGTAGATTTTATTTATTTCCATCCACAACTGGGATAGAATCCACAAAAATGGGTCTGTGGATATCCATCCGATAATTCAAGTACCAAACCATTTCTGCTGGTACTCATTTGAGATCCTGTCTGAAAAATTATGTCAACCCCTGCATCACTTAAAATCTGTAGTATAGAAGCAGTGGTTTTCAAACTATGGATTGGGACCCAGTAGTGGGTTGCAGACCCTAAGGTTCTGGGTCGCAGTACTCCCTGCTGCCACCACTGTAAGACTGAAATGCACTGCTTAAAGATGTAACTGTTGGGTCGGAGGCATAACTGATTTTTTTTATACTGGATCCCAAGGAAAAAAGTTTGGAAACCACTGGTGTAGAGTCTATAGTCATTTAAAATCTCTGTGCGTACATATCCCATTTAGCGTGACAGCTAGTGCATATCAATGAGTTTGCACAGTCCAGTGGCCAGCACTGAACTCTGTAAAATGGCAGTTCCTGGGGCTGCATCTTGGACGGGATATTGGCTGGGATCATCCCTTTGCAGTACCCTGCAGGAGGCTGGGAAAAAAAACTCACAAACTAAGGTAGGAGCTGCTTACTTGTAGGAGAATATGAGTGAGCTGACCCAGGTGTTGGTGGTTCACACAAGTGGAAGGTGGGCTTGAGGAGTGAGGGATTGGGGTGACACAGCAATAGATTGCAATAGGTTCTCATCACACCTGACAATATGTAACATTCCTTTAACTACAATTCTGTACTTCTGTGAGTTACATACACATTATGCAAAAAGAAGCAATTCAAATTGACATGGGGAAATGCTGCCCTCAAATACAAGCATGCAAGTATGTCCTGAGGGGATTAAAAACTGATAATTTCTGAGCAGACTTTCATGATGTAGAGCAGAGTTTCTCAACCTTTTTGATACCAGGCAGTGGCTTGTTGCCTTCCCAAATTGTGTCGGAGATCTCAGGGACTGGTTGTTGAGAAAACACAGATGTACAGCACTCAATGGACAGGAGGTTTGTGTCAAGCATTCATTTTAATAATCACTAAGGTTTGCCAAGATTATGTTTAAACAACCTCTATTTGATCAGGCACCACAATTTCCAACCCTTTTTAATCCTGTCCTAGTAACAATAAGAAAAGATGCCTAAATGTGAGCATGGAAATTAAAAGCTACAATTCAAAGTAGCAGTCCAGCCCTTTTTCACATACTAGAGGTTGCAAGCCTCATTAGAGTGACTCTTGCTATCAGTACACAGGTTAAGAGTTTATCATTGTTCCCATTATTATCCTTATTAGCTGCTGCTGTTTCTCTCAGACAAATATACAAGACAAAATAAAAGTGGTGTCATTTATTTAGAAATCTGGCTACTGAACAGATCCAACAATTACAAGTTTGCAAGCACCAGGCAAAGATTAAGGTGATGTACTGTATGATTCAAGCTTTATATAGAACTACAGAAGGGTTTAACCTGCAATTTCCTCCTCATGCTTATAATGTCACTGATTTCAATTGGGCTAGTCCACAGAACAAGGAAATGCAGAATCAGGTTTTAGAGGGAGAGTACAAATTAGTTCTGGTCTGTCACATGACATACCTCGTTATTATGATCTGATTTAATAAAGTTCCATAAGCCAATTTTTTTATGAAAATGGAATAGCATAGCCTATGAATCAAGGGTCTCACACTCAAATCACCATAAGGGCCACATGAGGACTAGGATATTGGCCCGAGGGACACCTCACTGAAACCTTTTCATACAATGAGTTGTATTAGAACTAGAGACAGCACTGCTGGATAGCCTTATGATGTCTTTCTAGGGGCCTGAACAAAACACACATTTACTTTTAGAAATTTTTACATTCAAGATGGTGGTATCATCAGAAAGACAAAAAGTAAGCAAATAAACACACTTAAAATTTTATATTATAAATCAATGGTTCCCAACCTTTTTGATTGAGGGCCCAAAATACAGTTTTTAAAACCCTGAAGGACCACCAGTTTATTTAATTAAAATTAAAATTAATCAATTAAATTCAAATTGATTGCAATTAAAATTAATTAATTGGGTTTGATTAATTGTTTTTTATTTATTTTTTATGGAAATTGAATTTTTAGAAAAGTTTTTAAAAGTTCTTTTTGAAAAGGTTTTTAATTAAAATTAAATTTCTTAAAGTTTTTTTTAAAGAAAGAAAGAAAGAAAGAAAGAAAGAAAGAAAGAAAGAAAGAAAGAAAGAAAG
>ML685946.1:2488872-2499267 GCA_007922175.1 Pelusios castaneus | reverse complement strand
AAGAAAGAAAGAAAGAAAGAAAGAAAGAAAGAAAGAAAGAAAGAAAGGCTGCATGCATCCCCAAGCCTGGAGGGAGGCAGGCAGCCACAGCCTGTCTCCCAGCTGCATGCTGAGATCAGGCAGGAGGCAG
Organism: Pelusios castaneus; assembly: GCA_007922175.1. Taxonomy (NCBI): domain Eukaryota; kingdom Metazoa; phylum Chordata; order Testudines; family Pelomedusidae; genus Pelusios; species Pelusios castaneus. The sequence continues at coordinate 2,499,137 of ML685946.1, read as the reverse complement.
GCTGGGCAGAGCTCCCCACAGGGACCCCATGGAGCCTCCCTCAGCATGGAGCCCCCATGGGAACCCTCCTCACACTCCCATGTCCCCCTTCTTAGAGACCCTGCACCTGAGCCCTGTCCTGGCTCTGGGCGCTGAGTCAGCCTGCTTCAGCCGCCTGACCCGCCATGTTCTTCTGCCGCTGCTGGCTGGGGCTCTGGTGAATGGCGTGGCTCCCACGTGGCAGTTGGCTCCTCTCCGGCAGTGGCTGCCGAGCACCCTGGGGGTGGGGGTGGTGGGGAAACAGGATGCAGTGTGGCCCGGAAGCACTGCTGACCACACCAATCTTAGCTTGGTTGGTGGCAGGACCCCAGGTGAGAGGCAGGCAGCCGCTACCCAGCTGCCGGCTCCCAGCCAGCAGAGGCGCAGGCCACTTGGAAAGCCCGGTGGGCCACTTTTGGCCCATGGATCGGGGGTTGTGAACCCCTGAATTCCGGGTCTCATTGCAGGCTGCAGGAGGTAACACAGGAGGCCACATGTTTGAGACCCCTGCTATAAATCAACTTTCATTTTGTTATCTGCTTTACTGTTAACTAGAGCTGATTGAAAATTTTCCATCAAAATTTTCTCTCTCTCTCTCTCCCTCCCCCTCCTTTTATTGACAGATTTTAATTTTTTTTTTTTTTTTTTTGACAAAAAGAAAACGTTCAAAAAAGCGTCTTCTTGCTATGGAAAATTATGAAAAAATCCAAACATCAAAAAATTCAGTGAATGAAACCACTGATTCAGCAATCCTCTCACAGCATCTCAAGAGTGTTGTAGTTCAGGTGTCTCATGCCCCATTCTTCTCTATGGACTGGGTTTTCCAGCTGAACTAGGGGCAGAGCGGCCATAGGATTTATAACTGTCCTGCTTCTGAGATCCCTTCATAACTCCAGATACTCTGAAAATTATTCTCATGTTTGGACTGTCCAAAATAGAGTGCTGACTTTTTCCTCCTAAAAAGCATCCATCTCACCTCCTTTGAAAATACCCTTCTCTGTGTCAGTCATTTTCTCAGCCCACATGACAACAGTTACAAGAACAGATCTCTATTTCAGTTAATATATAATTAAACTATTATTAAACAGTTGACTATTGCTGTCAATACAGTTGTTTCAAGGATTCTATCAGACAAGCTTTTCACACACACACACACACACACACACACACACACACACACACACACACATCCGTCTGCTGTTTTATAACATCACTGATGTTATAAAATAACTTAAAAAAATTCTAACATTCAGTTGGAAGGGTTTTCTCCCTGCTATATACTAGGCCAGTGGTTTTTAACTGGTGTGCCATGAAAACTGTACAAGTGTGCCATAAATTTTGTACAAAGGTAATGAAAATCAACGTAAACAAACATTGTTTAATCTTAAACAATATTCTATCTAACAAAATTTACAACTCATGAAACTTGTGAAAATGAATCATCAAATTAAAAGCGAGATATTGGTCTTTCGATTCTAAAACATGAACATTCTAAACACAGGTGGCCAAAGGGCAAAATTGAAATGATGTATTTTTTTCCGATGGCTATGAAACATTAATGCATTTGATCCTTCTTTTGCTTGTTGTATACAGAATCTTAGAATCTTAGAGTTGGAAGGGACCAAATGAGGTCATCTAATCCAACCCCCTTCTAAAAGCAGGGCTAGTCCCACTAAATCATTCCAGCCAAGGGTTTGTCTAACCAGGCCTTAAATGTTTCCAAAGACGGAGATTCCACCACCTCCCTAGGTAACCCATTCCAATGCTTCACCACCCTCCTAGTGAGAAAGTTTTTCCTAATATCCAACCTAGACTTCCCCAGCTTCAACTTGAAACCATTGCTCCTTGTTCTGTTACTACTGAGAACAGCCTAGCTCCCTCCTCTTTGGAGCACCCCTTCAAGTAGTTGAAGGTTGCTACCAAATCCCCCCTCAGTCTTCTCTTCTGTAGACTAAAGAAGCCTAGTTCCCTCAGTCTCTCATCATAAGTCATGTGCCCCAGCCCCCTAATAATTTTCGTTGCCCTTTGCTGGACTCTGTAGTGGGGAGCCCAAAACTGGACACAGTATTCCAAATGTGGCCTCACCAGTGCTGAATAGAGGGGAATAATCACATCCCTTGATCTACTGGCAATGCTCTTACTGATGTAGCCCAATATGCCATTGGCCTTTTTGGCAACAAGAGCACATTGTTGACTCATATCCAGCTTCCCGTCCACCATAACCCCCAGGTCCTTTTTTACAGTGCTGCTTCTTAGCCCATCAGTCCCCAGCCTGTAGCAGTACATGGGATTTTTCTATCCTAAGTGCTGGACTTTGCACTTGTCCTTGTTGAACCTCATGAGATCTCTTTTGGCCCAATACTCCAATTTGTCTAGGTCTCCCTGAATCTTGTCCCTGCCCTCCAGCGTGTCTACCATTCCCCTCAGCTTGGTGTCATCCGCAAACTTACTGAGCGTGCCATCTACCCCATCATCTAGATCATTAATGAAGATGTTGAGCAGAACCAGCTGCAGGACCAACCCCTGGGGCACCCCACTCATTACTGGTTGCCAACTAGACATTGAGCCACTGATTCCTAACCGCTGAGCCAGATGATCTAACCAGTTTTCTATCCACCTTACAGTCGATTCATTCAACCCATACTTCCTTAACTTGCCAACAAGAATGCTGTGGGAAACTGTATCAAAAGCTTTACTAAAGTCAAGGTATATCACATCGATGGCTATTCTCGCATCCATACACCAGCCATCTCATCATAGAAGGCAATCAGGTTGGTCAGGTACGATTTGCCCTTGGTGAATCCATGCTGACTGTTCCTGATCACTCTATTTTCCTCCAAGTGTTTCAGAATGGATTCTTTGAGGACCCGCTCCATGATTTTTCCAGGGATTGAGGTGAGGCTGATTGGTCTGTAGTTCCCTGGATCCTCCTTTTCCCTTTCTTGAAGATAGGTACTATATTTGCCTTTTTCCAATCATCTGAGACTTCCCCCGTTCACCATGAGTTTTCAAAGATAATAACCAGCGGCTCTGCAATCACGTCAGCCAACTCCCTCAGCACCCTCTGATGCAGTTGATCCAGCCGCATAGACTTGTGCACATCCAACTTCTCTAAGTAGTCCCTAACCTGACCTTCCATCACCGAGGGCCGCTCTCCTTCTCTCCATTCTGTGTTACCCAGTGTAGTAGCCTAGGAGCTGACCCTGCCTGGGAAGACTGAGGTAAAAAAAGCATTGAGTACTTCAGCCTTTTCCGCATCATCCACGATGAGGATACCTGCCCCCCTCAGTAAGGGACCTACACCAACCCTGATCCTCTTCTTGTTACTCACATACTTGTAGAACCCCTTCCTGTTACCCTTCATATCCCTTGTTAGCTGCAACTCTAATTGCCCTTTGGCCTTTTTGATTTTAGCCCTGCAGGCCCGAGCAATATCTTTATACTTCTCTCTAGTCATCTGTCCAAGCTTCCATTTCTTGTAAGCTTCCCTTTCATGTTTCAGCTCACTGCAGAATTCTCTGCTAAGCCATGCTGGGCGCCTTCCATATTTGCTGTTCTTTCTGCACATTGGAATGGGATCTTCCTGTGCTCTTAGGAAGGTTTCTTTAAAATACAGCCAGCTCTCTTGGACGCCTTTCTGCTTCAGATCAGCCTCCCAAGGGATCCTGCCCATCAGTTCCCTGAGGGAGCCAAAATCTGCTTTTCTGAAGTGCAGGGTGTGTGTTCTGCTTCTTTCCTTTCTTCCTTTGATCAGGACCCTGAATTCCAGCATCTCATGGTCACTGTCATTGACATCATCTGTGAGATCAATTAATGCGACACCAGAAAGAGCACACAAATTATTTCCTAGTCATTTTGTTTGTGCTAGACTCCTCTATTATCCAATGCAAGTGGATCAAGGGTTAGAAAACCTTATGGCACACCTACTCGGAAGCAAGACGGTAAAGCACTGTGAGCCCCCCTCCTGATTATATTGGTCTCACTCAGACAACATCACACCTGTTAAAGAGACCCACAGAGAAAGAACAGCATACGAAGGAGAGAAACAAAACAAATAAGCCATGGCACCCACACCCCATAGGGTCGGAGGATGGGATAAAAGGAGATGACAAACAGAATTAACAGGAAATAATATCCCTTTGTCAAAAGTATTTTTTAAAAAATTCTAGCCATGGCAGTGGATTAAAGCCCAGACCACAGACATCACATGCAGTAACCTCAAAAGGCAGGCACTGCTTCCTGTGAGACTGTAAGACTCTGTGGCCACTGGAGGTACCCGGAGATCAGAGAGTGCTTGCTAATAATCATGTATAAAAGTTTGAGATGATTAGACTGCTGCCTTACACACTTTGAGATCTAAAGCCTCAATGCTCATTATTTGCTCTGGGAAAGTGTCCCTGTAGTTCAGAGCTATCTTATTCATGGTTTTTGGCAGGTTCCAGGTAAGTGAATTTTCAGCGGTGGGTAAATAGGTCCCCAGTCTGGCACCTTCCTCAGAGATGATTTGGACACTGCACCAGAGCCTGCACCTCTTTCTACAGCAGATTCGTTTGGAAGCAGATTTTTTATGTCCCTGAAGAAGTGTCAGAAACTGAATGAGTCCAAACAAAAAGTCCTAATGATACAATTCAAGGACTTCATTAAATTCATGCCTGGTAAACAAAAAATGGTGGGATTGGAAATTAATGGATCAAAATTGGTAAATTTGGAAATTAGATTTAATTGCTAAACAAAACAATAAGAGGATGTGCTGTTCTATTCTTCATTCTCTTTTAGGGTCCTTAAAAGAAAAGAAACTTTGGGAGAAAAACTGGCTATTGAAGCAAACTTCACCTTCATGGATGCCACCTTCCCATACTCCTGGGACCACCTGGGCATGGGATGTCAGAAGGAATTCTTAACTCGGGTTCAGAATAGGACTCCACAGGTCCAAAATCAGGATGGTGGAGTCATAATGGAGTCAGCAAAACTATAAGGGATTTGTCCTGCCGGCACTTCCTCAGAACCTTGGACACTGACATTCCAGTTTCCAGCACTGACTTTGAAGTGTCACAAAGGAGGTGGTGGACTTGGGAGTCTAAGAGCAGAATTAGGGAAACTTATTTCTGTTGAGGTAAATCAATCCAGCATAGGGCACCCTAGATTCTGGTACCTGGCCTAGAAGGTGAAACTACTCCACAAAGATGTCCTGCAGACATCAAGATATAGGGGGATCAAGGAGAGAAATTAGGGTTAGGGTTAGAAAAATTGCCAGAAGCATCATCTCTGAAAAGAGGGGTACCCCGATAATTACCCTAACAGAATCTCACAGCAGAACAAAATGTAGTAATTCAGTACCAGCGCTCCCAAGGTAGAGCAGCAAGATGAAAGGTCTGACACTTGGGAAGTCTGATACTCAACCTGCATTTCTCCATGGACCAGTGACTTTGGTTGTCTACTCACTGCGTCACCCTAGCCCAAGAGTCTCACAGTGGTACAAAACACAGAAGTGAGGGATAAAGAGAAGGAAGAAAAGAAAGGGTGAACGGAGAACCCAAGTATCCAGAGAGACAAACTACCAGTGTAAAAATAAGGGTTCCTCCAGAGAAAAGATGGAGTACTGTATGGGAAACAGGGAGCACTGCAAGAATATAAGTCCCAAACTTGCTCCAGCTCTCAGCACGTAAGCTTCACCATAATCAAAACAGGGACAAAAGTACTTCTCCATCTCAGCCAGATTGTGAGGCCTAACTCATTAGCATCTGTACAGCCCTGTTAGAACCTGGAAGTCAATACTGCAGACAAAAAAACGACATAAATGTGCAGTTAAGGTGAAATATATATATATCAGTATTGTAGGGGTAAAAAATAATACAGGAAAGCTCAATCATGCAGGGGTGAGATCAGGAAGACCAAAGCACAAATGGAGTTGAAGTTAGCAAGGGACATGAAGGGTAACAAGGAGGTTTTCTACAGGCATGTTAACAACTGGAAGGTAGTCAGAGAAAGTGTGGGCCTCCTACTGTATGGGAGAGAGGCAACACAGAGATGTGAAAAAAGCTGAAGTACTCAATGCTTTTTCCCTGTCTTCACAGAGAAGATCAGCTTCCAGATTACTGCATAGGAAGCATAGGATGGGAAGGAGGTGAGCAGTCCTCAGTGGTGAAAGAATAGAAAAACTGGATATGGACAAATCCATGGGCCCAGATGTAATACATTTAAGATTGCTGAGGGAGTTGGCTGGTGTGATTGCAGAGCCACTGGCCATTATCTCTGAAAACTCGTGGCATTCAGGGGAGGTGCCAGTTGATTGGAAAAAAGCAAATATTGTGCTCATCTTCAAAAAATGAAAGGAGGAGGATCTGAGGAACTACAGACCAATCGGACTCACCACTGTCACTGGAAAAATAACATATCAGGTCCTCAAGGAATTCATTTTGAAGCACTTGGAGGAGAGGAAGGTGATCAGGAATAGTTAGCATGGATTCACCAAGGGTGGGTCCTGCTTGACCAATCTGATTGCCTTTTATAAGAAGAATGGCCTTGTGGATGCAGGAAAAGTGGTGGATGTGATATACCTTGACTTTAGGAAAGCTTTTGATACAGTCTCCCACAGTATTCTTATCATCAAGTTAAAGAAATATGGGTTTGATGAATGGACTATAAGATGTATAGAAAACTGGCTAGATAATTGTGCTCGCCAGGAAGTAATCAACAGCTCGATGTCTAGGTCGCAGCCAGTAACAAGTGCCCAGGAGACGGTCCTCGAACCAGTTTTGTTCAAAATCTTCATTAACAATCTGAATGATGGGGTAGATTACACCCTCAGCAAGTTTGTGGATGACACTAAGTTAAGGTAAGTGGTATAAATGTTGGAGGGTGGGGATAGGATACAGAGTGACCTAGACAAATTGGGGATTGGGCCTAAAGAACTCTGATAAGGATCAACAAGAACATGTGCGGAGTCCTGCACTCAGGACAGAAGAATCCCATGTGCTGCTACAGGCTGTGGGCCGACTGATTAAGCTACAGTTCTGCAGAAAAGGACTTGGAGGTTGCAATGAACAAGAAGCTAGATATGAGTGAACAGTGTGCCCTCGTTACCAAGAAGGCTAACGAAATATTGGGCTGCATTAGCAAAAGCATTGCCAGCAGATCAAGAAAGGAAGGTTGCTCACCTTGGTGTAGTAACTGGAGTTCTCCGAGATGTGTGCCCCCGTGGGTGCTCCACTGTGGGTGTGTGCGCGCGCACCACACCATGGATCGGAGACATTCCTAGCCATACTCGCCAGGGTCGCACGATCGGAGGGACTGTCTTGCTGACGGTCTGGCGCCCTCAAGGGTCGCGTGACCTGATCCTCCCTCGGTTTCCTCTCTAACCGTGAACTAACGTAAGTCGCCCGAAGAAGAGAGGGGAGGAGGGAGGGTAGTGGAGCACCCACGGGGACACACATCTCGGAGAACTCCAGTTACTACACCAAGGTGAGCAACCTTCCTTTCTCCTCCAAGTAGTGTCCCCGTGGGTGCTCCACTGTGGGTGACTCCAAGCTGTGCCCTAGTTGGTCGGAGGGGCTTCTGAGGGTGTGTTCTGTATAGTGGAGAGTACTGATATGCCTATAGAGGCATCATATCTTGTTGCTGTATCAATTGCATAGTGGTTTATGAAGGTATGGGGCGTTGACCAAATAGCCGCTCTACATATTTCATCTATTGGAACATTTTGCAGGAAGGCTGTATTTGTGGACACTGCCTTTGTAGAGTGTGCTCTGACATGGTCTGGAAGTGTTGTGCCAGCTATTTGATAGCACGTCCTTATACAGTTTACAATGATTGTTGAAATTCTGTGCTTAGAAATAGGTGCACCCTTATTTCTTTCTGCTATGGAGACAAAGAGTCTATTTGTGTTTCTAAATGATTTTGTTCTTTCCAGGTAGAACGCGAGTGCCTGGCGGACATCAAGGGTGTGCAGGATAGTGTCCTCTGCATTCGAGTGGGGTTTTGGATGGAATACAGGTAAGTATATCGTCTGGTTGATGTGGAAGGATGAGGACTTCTTTGGTAGGAATTTTGGGTGGGTCGTAGGCAGACTTTATCTTTATGAAAAATTGTATACGGGGGGTCTGCCATCAACGCCGCAATTTCACGTACTCGTCTGGCTGATGTGATTGCAAATAAAAATACCACTTTCATAGTCGAGTGGTTTAATGAGCCATTAGCCAGGGATTCAAACGGCGGTTTTGTAAGAGCCTGTAGCACAAGTGGTAGATCCCAAGCTGGGTTGGGGGGAGCGGGTGTCCAGGTATAGGTTTCTGATTCCCGCTAAGAATCTCTTAATGATAGGGTTAGAGAATATCGATTCATCTTGTATGTGATTGTGGAATGTTGCGATGGCTGCTAAGTGTACTTTTATCGAGCTAAGTGCAAGTCCTTTAGGTTTCAGGTGTAAGAGGTACTTGAGTATGTCTTGGATGGGTGCGGAGTATGGAGAGATTTGTGACGGAGCGCACCACCTGGAGAACCTGTACCATTTATGCAGGTAATTTTTTTGGGTAGATGGTTTTCTGCTGTTCAAAAGAATGTGTCTGACCGAGTCTGAGCAGAGTAATTCCTGACCTTGGAACCACATATTAGCCAAGCTTTTAGGTGGAGAAGTTTGGGATTCGAATGTAGGATTGTCCCTTTGTTTTGGGACAAGAGCCATGGATGAAGGGGTAGAGTAATTGGATTTGTGCATATCATTCGCAGTAGGAGTGAGTACCATGGCTGCCTGGGCCATGCAGGGGTGATGAGTATCATCTTGGTCTGATCCTGTTTCACTTTGAGGAGCGTTTTTAGAATTAGCGGAATTGGTGGAAACGCATAAGTGAATGTGTGGGTCCATGGGATGAGGAATGCATCCCCTCTGGAATTCGTCCCGATGCCGGCTCGTGAACAGTATGTGTGGCATTTGCGGTTTTGGAAGGTGGCAAAGAGATCTATTGAGGGATGACCCCTGGATATGAAGATGCTGTTTATGATGGTAGCGTTGATTTCCCATTCGTGGGTGTGGCTGAAAAGTCTGCTGAGGGAGTCCGCCGTTGTGTTTAAAACTCCAGGTAAGTATGTAGCTGATATGGTTATGTTGTTCTTGATGCACCAGTGCCACAGTCTTCAAGCCTCTGCACACAGGGAGTTTGGGCTCCTCCCTGTCTGTTGACGTAAAACATGCAAGCCATGTTGTCTGTCATAATTTTTGTGTGCTTGTGCGCCAATTGATCCCGGAAAAGAGCGCATGCATTGCGGACTGCACGAAGCTCTAATAAATTTATGTGCAGAGAGGATTCTTGTTTGCTCCACTGTCCTTGGGTGGTGAGCTTTAGAGCTGGTATGTGAGCTCCCCATCCCGTGAGGGAGGCATCTGTGCACATCAGAACCGTTGGGGGTTGTTGAATAAATGGTATGCCCCTGTTCAGGTTGTGTGGTGTTATCCACCATTGCAGCGATTGTTTGATCTGTGGAGGAAGGGATATTTGGCAATTGGGGTTGTCCTTGTGCGGTTTATATATTCTTCTGATATACAGTTGCAGGGGTCTCATATGTAAACGTGCATGTTGTACCACAGCTGTTGTTGAGGCCATGTGGCCTAATAACTGTATGCACGTTAGAACTGTTGTGACCAGTGTTCCCTTTAAGCTGCGCGGGCGCGCGGCCGTGCAGCGGCCGTCGTACCCCCCGCGCAGCAGTGAGGGACCCCCGCGCAGCCCGGCAGCCCCCGCTGCTCCCTCCAACCTCCGGGGGCCGCGGCTTTGCCGCGGCACACCCGGCTTGCGCCCGGCCTCTGGGCTGGCCTTCCCCGCCCCCAGGGCGGGACAGACAAGCTAGGCTAGGGTCAGGAGCGCGGGGCTGCCTGCCTGCCCCACGCGGCCGGGTCAGCGGGGCAGCACGGGCAGCGGGGCAGCACGGGATCAGCGGGGCAGCGCGGCAGCACGGGATCAGTGGGGCAGCATGGGCAGCGGGGCAGCGCGGGATCAGCGGGGCAGCACGGGCAGCGGGGCAGCGCGGGATTAGCGGGGCAGCACGGGATCAGCGGGGCAGCGCGGGGCAGCCGGGATCAGCCTCCGGGGCTGGGGTCTGCTTTCCTCTCCCCCCCCCCACCGGCGGCTTCCTAGGGCGGCTTTCTTTCTTTCTTTCTTTCTTTCTTTCTTTCTTTCTTTCTTTCTTTCTTTCTTTCTTTCTTTCTTTCTGTTTCCTCTTTTCTCTCTTTCTTTGCTTCCTTCCTTCCTTTCTCT
>ML685946.1:2476821-2488772 GCA_007922175.1 Pelusios castaneus | reverse complement strand
CTTTGCTTCCTTCCTTCCTTTCTCTTCCTTCTCTTTTTTCTTTCTCTTTCTTTCCTTCTTTCTCTCTTTCTTTGCTTCCTTCCTTTCTCTTCCTTCTCTTCTTTCCTTCCTCTTTCTTCTTTCTCTGCCTTCTTTTTTCTTTCTGTCTTTCTCTTCTTTTCTTCTTTTTCTTCTTTCTTTCTCTTCCTTTCTCTTCCTTCCTTCTTTCTCTCCCTTTCTCTTCCTTCCTTCTCTCTTTTTTCTTTCTCCCTTCCTTTTTCTTTCCTTCTTTCTCTCCTTTGCTTTCCTTTTTCTTTCCTTCTTTCTCTTTGCCTTCCTTCTTTTTTCTTTCTTCGTCTTTCTCTTCCTTCTTTCTCTTTTTTCCTTCTTTGTCTTCCTTTTTCTTTCCTTCTTTTTTCTTTCTTTCTCTTCTTTCCTTCCTCTTTCTTCTTTCTTTCTCTTTTCTTCTTTCTCTTCCTTCTTTCCTCTTCTTTCCTTCTCTCTTTCTTTTTCTCTTCCTTCCTTTTTCTCTCTCTTCCTTCCTTCTTTCTTTTTTCTCTCTTCCTTCCTTCCTTTTTAAAAAAAAACTTTTAAAAATTAATTTTAAATAAAAACCTTTCTAAAAATTAAATTTCAATTCAAAATTCATTAAAATTCAATTAAACACAATTAATTAATTCTATTTACAATTACTTTAACTTCAATTAATGCCTATAATTTCTGTCGTGTGAGTTTACACAAAAATTTTATTCAGAAAAAGTTTTGCACACGGCTTGAAAATTTTGCACACAAGCCGCCAAACCTTAGAGGGAACATTGGTTGTGACCAGTGCAGTTTGTGTATTTTTTACTAAGTTCTCGATATTTTGTGCCCTTTGCTGTGGTAGGAAGGCCTTCCCTAAAATTGAGTCTATGTGGGCACCGATAAATTCTATCACCTGGGTAGGTGTAAATGTGGACTTTTTCTCATTTATTTGGAGACCCAGGTCCCTGAATAACTGAGTTGTTGTTTGTACTGCCCACAGCGTTTGTTCCAGGGATGGTGATTTTATTAGACAATCGTCCAGATATGGGAAGATTGTAACTCCACCTGTACGAAGGTGTGCGGTGACTACCGCCAGAATTTTGGAAAATACTCTGGGTGCTGTTGACAGGCCGAATGGAAGAATGGCATATTGGAAATGATCGGTGCCTATCACAAATCTTAGGAATTTTCGATGTGCTGGATTGATAGTGACATAGAAATATGCGTCCTGGAGATCGACGGCTGCAAACCAGTTGTTTCCGTCCAATAATGGTATTATGGTTGCCAGGGTTACCATTCTGAATCTTTGTTGTTTGACAAATTTGTTTAGCCTCCTGAGGTCTAGGATTGGTCTCCAACCCCCTGTTTTCTTTTCGGTTAGGAAATAAGGTGAGTATATTCCTTTCCCCCTGTGTTCTGGCAGGACCCTCTCTATGGCTCCAACGTGTAGTAGGTGTAGAGCCTCTTGATGGAGGATTGGTTCATGAGGTGTGTCCCTGAAGACGGACGGGGAAGGAAAATGTGGTATGGGTTTTGCAATAAAAGGGATGGTATATCCTAGATTGATGACTTGTAGGACCCATTTGTCTGATGTGATCATGGTCCATTGTGAATAGAAACTTCGGAGGCAGAACTGGTAACCCTGTGTTGTTGTTGGTGGTAGGTGAAGAGTACTGGTTCTTTGCAAGCCCTCGACCTGAATGTCAAAATAGTGGTTTGTTTGGTGCGTTTTGTGACGCTGAAGGTTGATTCGATGATTGCCTCCTGAGCTGCGGGCGTTGTCGGTTCCTATAGGTGTATGGGTCTTGTCTCCTGTATTGTTGTCTGTGTTGGAATTGCATTTGATAATATGAAGAGTAGCGGGGGTTATATGGCTGGAATCTTAGTGGTTTTCTTTTTGGTGGCTGTGGATATATACCGAAGGTTTGGAGGGTGGCACGGGAATCTTCGACGTGTGCATCATGTCATCGGTATTTTCTGTAAAAAGTTTCTTTTTATCAAAAGGCAAATCTTCTATTGTTGATTGTAGGGGCTTCGGTAGATCTGCTGAGTGAAGCCACGATGCTCTACGCATGACAATGCCTGTTGCCATTATTCTGAATGAAGTGTCCGCCACTTCAAGAGCTGCTTGAAGGGCGGTCCTGGAAATCAACTGTCCCTCCTTTATAATTGCGTGGAATTGTATTTGTTTTCCTTTGGGAATAAATTCAATAAAATCTGCGAACTTTAAATAGTTATCGTGGTCATAATTTGCTAATAGAGCTGAGTAGTTCGAAATTCTCAGTAATAAGGTAGACAATGTGGATGTTTTCTTCCCCAGGAGATCCAGCCTCCTGTCGTCTTTGTTGTGGGGTGCTGATTTATTGAAGGGTTGTTTGCCCCTGTGGTTGGCCGCTTCCACCACTAAGGAGTTGGTGGGGGATGCGTAAAGAGGTATTCTGAGGACTTGCCATGTATATAATATTTTTTATCAACCCTCTTTGATGTTGGAGGGATTGATGCTGGCGTTTGCTAGATATTATTTGCTGGCTCCAATATCCTATCGTCCATAGGAAGGGCCATGCGGCCAGTTGGTTTCATTTGTAGGATTCTCCATAGTCTGTGTTGTGAGTCAGAAGTTTCCTGTGTGCATTTTTCTTGTGACTCAGCTACTCTCCTGAAAAGGTCCTGAAACTGTTTAAGGTCATCATGTGACGAAGGCGGTGAAGGTGGCGAGTTGTCATCTGGTAGGAGCGTATGGCTTCCCTTGGGAGAAACTTGTCTTGGTTGCTGGATGCCGTCCATTTCGTGCGACGGGTCACCCTGTTGAGAATGTTGGTATTGATCTGAGTAGATTGGTGATCTTGATCTGGGAGTCATCTCTGAATATCTGGACCAGGAGTCCCATTGAGGTGGGTAGTTATAAGGTAGAGCATACCATGGTGGGGGTACCATGGGTAATGGGGTCTGCGGTGGCTGTGGTCTTGCATGCCATGGCTGAAATGTTGTCCCTCAGTACCAGGAAGTGGAGGGTGGTAAATGTCTTCTCCTCGTTCATGGACGTAGTGAGGAGGCAGGTTCTCAGTCGTAGGGGAGTGTTGGTAGTTGTCCCGATGTGACTGAGGGGAGAGAGGGATCTGGGCATCAATATGTTTCCTTTTTTCTTTTTGTTTTCTAGGTGCCAGTGCAGTCGGTTCTGAGTTGACAGTGGTGGCTGATTCTTGATTTGGAGCTGAGAAGGTGTGCGGGGCCGAGGTATTTGGCTGAATCGGGGCCGCTGTCAAAGTCAGCTGTTTAGCAGCCGCTTCTTGTAAAGATGGCGCTGCTCCAGGGTTTGCTGCTGGCATCAGTGCCGATGCTGGGTCTGTGTGTTTCGGTCCCGGCGTTTTCGCGGGGAGTGTCGGTGCTGAGTTGTCCCTGAAGGAAGGGTCACTGTCTGGAGGACAGGACCGCTTGTCTGACTTTCCAGGCAGCGTGCTGGAGGGACCCCGAGTCTCCATCTCACGCGTTCGTCTCCATATTGGAGATGGTGTCAGGGATTTTCTCTGCTTTTGAATTCCTGGCGGTGGACTTAGATGTCTCTTTGTCAGACTGCTGGCTGACGAAACTTTATCCTGTCCTGGGTCCGAAGCTGGTCTGAGGGACTTTTCCATGAGTAGGAGCTTGAGATGGAGGTCACGGTCACGTCTCGCTCTCGTACTCAAATTTCGACAGTGGGAGCATTTGGACTTATTATGCTCCTCACCGAGGCATTTCATACAAGTCGGGGGCCCGTCAGAAGCAGGCATGGCGTCCCGACAGGATTCGCAGCGCTTGAACCCTGGGGAGCCCAGAATTTTGCCAGCTCCTGGGTTAAGCGCTGTTTGTCTTCCTTTTTCTTTTTTTTTTTTTAAATAAGGAAAGGGTAGCTGAAATGAAGAGAAAATGGGAATTGAACTAAAAGGAAAAAGGGAAAGGGAGAGAATGGCGAGTGAGGTGAAGAGAGTTCCCTAACTCCGTCCGTGGCTGCGAGTGGTAAAAGAGGAACTGAGGAAGGATCGGGTCGGGTCGGGCAACCGTTAAGGGTGCCAAACTGTCCACGAGACAGTCCCCTCCGGTCACACAACCCTGGCGAGTACGGCTAGGAATGTCGCCGATCCGTGGTGTGGCGCGTGCACACACACCCACAGTGGAGCACCCATGGGGACACTACTCAGAGAAGAACAATTATTATACCCCTCTATATGACACTGGTGAGACCACACTGGAAGTGCTGTGTCCAGTTTTGAGCCATCACCACAGAAATATTGTGGATAAATTGGAGAGAGTCCAGCAGAGAGGAACAAAATAATTAGGGGGCTGGAGCACATAACTTTTGGGGAGCGCCTGAGGGAACTGGGCTTGTTAATTCTGCAGAAGAGAAGAATGAATGGAGATTTGATTGCAACCTTTAACTACCTGAAAGGTGGCGGGTGGAGGGGAAGCAGAGGGGATGGTTTCAGGCAGGATGGAGTTAGACTGTTCTCAGTAGTGGCAGACCACAGTTTGACAAAGTTGGGGTTGGTCCTGCTTGAGCAGGAGGTTGGACTAAATGACCTCCGGAGGACCCTTCCAACCTTAATATTCTAAGATTGTATGTTTTAGTTATCCCAAAAGAAGTATCACAAACCCAGGAAATTCGGAGTTCAGGTTACAGTTAAAAGAAATATGAATGCGTTAATGTAAAGGTATGGACAGCAAAGGCATTGGTGCAACCTTCACACTGCAATATAATGCACCATGCGGCAATCACATGTTATAATTAATCCATTTTAGTGCCTCTGAGCTCGGACTAGATTAACCTGGCTTTTAAAGACACAATTTTTTTCACGTCTTTTCCCCAGATGGTGTCACTACAGCGTAGTGTTAAGATTTGATGTCTTCTCCCTTTCTACCTTCTCCTCCTAGCCTGAAGCATAGCTCTCAAGACTTCTTGCCTCCTTTTCTCCTTTAGTGTTCCTGCACCAAGGAAATAGAGAGGCAGAGGCAATAGGAAGGAGAACAGGAGACTGAGGAGAAAAGACAAAACACTGGTAAGACAGTTTTCTGGCTGAGGGGAAGTGATCAGGACCATGGCTTCACATCTCTGCTTCCCAGTAGTGGGCATCATCATGTTGTTTGTCCCTTAATCTACTGATGTAGGATTGATATAGAACAATGAGACCTTGTGAGTAGTATTCAAATAGAAAAGAGTCTGTGAATGATTTAATTCTCCTTGGGAGGACATGCATACTGAGCAAAGAGTTCTTGAGTTTGGGAATGGAACATCTACAGCTTGAGAGATTCTGGTAGGTGTAGGGGGGATGAGCTGATTTTAGTGTATGTGATGGCCCCATAGCTCACTGGAGAATGGTGGCCAGAGTCCAGCTACATGTCCCACATTCCTTACCCTTGTCTTTGGCTCTTATGACCACAAACCCTAACTCTCCAGGATTCAGTATGTAGCCTTGGGAAACCAAGCTCTGTCTCTGTAAACACTATGGTTAACTTCTACAGAGGAAGCAGAAAAAGGCCATATATTCACTACATATGGGACCCTCCCTGCTTGTTGGTTACTATTGGCAGGAAGCGTGGTGGGCCTCGCTCCCCACCATACCAGGGTTGGGGACTATTTGAAAGTGAGGCCAGAAGGGTCTGTGGAAATGATGAAAGGCTAAGCCCAGATAGCACTGCAGGAAGACAGCATTTCCAGGAAGGGAGTCCTGGGGGTATAGCTGGGACTATAAGACTGAGTCTGGGGAGGGCTACAGAGATGCCAGCAGAGGGGTACTGAGATAAGCTCCTGGTGGACCATATACCTCCGAAAGGGGTCTGCTTGTTTAACATACAGGTTGTGTGTGTGAGTTACTGAAAACCTGCCTGAGAAACCAACAACGGACATCAGCACACACAGAGAGTGCAGGCACAAGCACTTGGCCAGGGCTGCTTGCAAGAGGTGGTACCATCCCATTACAAGAGGCTAAAGCATGAATGAGTAGCAGCCACTTCCTGGAGACCTGGAGCACCCTTAAGAGGCTTACAGCTGATCTAGCCCAGTAGAAAGCTGCTGCCGTGGGTCCAGAAGCAGTGCCCAGGAGCGTCATTGGAGCTTGGCTCAGGGAGGTGGTCAGGAGCCAGAGAGTTAATAAGTGAGTTGCTTGTATGACACTGCATGGGCAGAGTTAACTGAATGGCCTTTTCCAGACTAGAGGATTTAATATGCAAGTAAACTTTATCTTAACCAAGATACATGAAGTTTGAGTATAATGTTACTTTGATACCATTACTAGACAGTTTTTACACTTGAAATGATTTCAGAAATGTGAATTGTGTCATATTTTTCGGAATCCCCAATAAAACCCCAATAGCATCTGAAATTTACTCATAAGGGTATAGTACTGATTACTGGAAACTCATAGACTTTAAGGTCAGAAGGGACCAGTATCTATATAACTAAACGAGAGTTGTATATATGCACGGCGGGGACGCAGCTGCGCGCGCATCACAGCTGTGCGCGCGCAGCAGCTGAATCCACGTCTTGCTGGCCGGGCTGGGGAGATTCAAATCTCCCGCCCTGAGCACGCTCAGACAGAGCGTACTCAGGGCGGAGTGGCCTGGCCCAGAAGCCGCTCTGCCGGCCGTCCCTCCACCTCCGAGCCTCCGGCCAGGTAAGGGGGCTGGGAAGGGGCTGGAGGGAGGCCTGAAGAGGGGTGGGGGGGACAAGGAGAGTGGCTGGGTTAGAGGAGTGGGGGGGACAAGGAGACTGGGTGGGGGCTGGAACTGAGCTGAGAGGCCGGCTCAAAGCGGAGCCGGCCCCCCAGCTCAGTCCAGGGGTTCGGGGGGTGGCAGATGCTCCGCGGGAGCTTCTGCTGCCCCCCGATCCCCCAGCTGCTCCTGCTCTGAGCAGAAGCGGCGGCGCTTAAGTGCCCCCGCTCCTGCTCACAAGCGGAGCTTGGCAACTGAGCTGGGGGGCCGGCCCAAGCGGAGTCGGCCCCCCAGCTCAGTCCAGGGGTTCGGGGGGGGCGTCAGAAGCTCCGCCGGAGCTTCTACCGCCCCCCGATCCGCCAGCGGCTCCTGTTGTCGGCAGCAGCCCGGGAACTGAGCTGGGTGCCGGCTCGAAGCGGAGCCGGCCCCCCAGCTCAGTCCAGGGGTTCGGGGGACGGCAGAAGCTCCGCTGGAGCTTCTGCCGCCCCCCGATCCCCCAGCTGCTCCTGCTGTCGGCAGGAGCCCGGGAACTGAGCTGGGTGATTCTTTAGAGAATCGGGGGTTTACTGGTGATCATCTAATCTGACCTCCTGCACAATGCAGGCTACAGAACCTCATCCACCCACTCCTGCAATAAACTGATAACCAATGACTGAGTCATTAAAGTCCTCAAATCATGGTTTAAAGACTTTAAGGTACAGAGAATCCACCAGCAATTGAGCTGGACCCTTTGCTACAGAGGAAGGGGAAAACACCAGGGCCCTTGCCAATCTGCCATGAGGGCAAATTCCTTTCTGACCCCAAATGTTGCAATCAGTTAAACCCTGAGACAAGTTCTTCAAGCATCCTCTCATAAAGCAGGTTTTCCATTCCACGGAATATACCCTTCTCTGCACCTGTTCCAGTTTGAATTCATCTTTCTTAAACATGAAGGACCAGAACTGAACACAATTATACAGATGAGATCTGACTAACAGTACTAACACTTCTCTATCTCTACTGGAAATACCTCATCTAATGCATCCTAGGACCGCATTAGCTTTTTTCACACCAACATCACACTGGTAGCTCATTGTCATCCAGTGATCAACCAATACGCCCAGATCCTTTTTCTTCATCACTTTTAACTGATGCATCTCCAGATTATCGCAAAAAAATCTTGTTATTTGTCCCTAAATGTATGACCTTGCACTGTCCACTATTCAATTTTATTCTATTCCTATTAATCCAGTTTAGAAAGGCATCCAGATCTTCTTGAATGATACCCCAATCTTTCTCTGTCTTGGCAATACCTCCAAAACTTGTGTCATCTACAAATTTTATTAACACATTCCCACTTTTTTTTTTTTGCCAAGGTCAGTAATAAAAAAGGTTAAATAAGATTGGTCTCAAGACCGATCCTTGAGGAATTCCACTAGTAACCTTTCTCCAGCTTGACAGTGCACCCTTCAGTATGACCCATTGTAGTCTCCCCTTTAACCAGTTCCTTATCCACCTTTTTATTTTCATATTAATCCTCACCTTTTCCAATTGAACTAGTAATTCTCTATGTGAAACCCATACCAAATGCCTTACTAAAAATCTAGGTAAATTAGATCCATTGCATTCCCTTATGTGTTATCATCTCAAAGAAGGAGAATAAATAGACATGATAAAATCTACCTTCTATAAAGCCATGTTGTATTTTATCTCAATTATCGTTAACCTCAATGTGCTTGACTACTTTCTCTTTCAAAATTTTTTCTCAGACCTTGCATACTACTGAGTCAAACTAACAGGCCTGTAGTTACCGGATCACTTTTTTTCCTTTCTTAAAGTAGGAACTATGTTAGCAATTCTCCAGTCATACGGTACAATCCCTGAGTTTACAGATTCATTAAAAATCCTTGCTAATGGGCTTGCAATTTCATGTGCCAGTTCCTTTATAATCCTTGGATGGAGATTGTCCTGGTCCCTGATTTAATTCCATTAAGCAGTCTGAGTTTGGCTTCTACCTTGGATATCGTAATTTCTATCTCCATATCCTTATTCCCGTTAGCCACCCTACCACTATCCCCAAGCTCATCATTAGCCTTATTAAAACAAAACTGCATAGTAATAAAGTTGTGAAAGTAAAACTGGGAGAACACAACTATAAATATAAACAATGAGCCTCATTACTCCTTGTACAACATCTTTGTGTGTCTCAGGGTCTCCTCTGTTTAGTTTAGTGACACATACAAATCTTTCCTCCTGTTACTCCCTCAAGTTACAATGACTACCTATAAAAGTGTGACTTGGATTCTCTTCTGCATCAAATGGAATCAACAAAATAATCACATGAATTCTAGCTGAGGCATTTGCTTTTTTTAAAATGGTGATGAATACAAATAGTTTTCGCCTCAGATGGGGTTTACAGAGTTGGCAGTTAGATATGTCACCTTGATTTGTAAACTAGGAAATTTGCTTGGCCAGTCATTGAAAAGAAGAAATAAGGAATACATGTCATTTTTATGGAATCAGTTTTCTGCATGTAACCATATTTTAATCAAGGGATAGTCTGGTACCAGTATGGAATGAAGGTTTGTAAGAAGTGCAATGTTTGCAAAATGGAGCTTTTACCTTTAAACCACTTCTCCCTTTCCCCAACAGGTCCTGAATATATATTTATAGATGTTTAATGTACAAAAACCTAATTGTCTCACAGTGTAGGAACCCAGACTGTTCCCACACCAGGACTGGAACACCTAGAAAATAGTACTTTGTGCTTTTTTTAGTTCATGTGCAGAGCATACACAGTAAGAAAAGCTGCCATTTTTGTTTCTGGGATACTATAGCGTGCTATGAAAATGTAGAGCTGAAGAAAAGCCAGCTTGGCATTTTCCCGGAAGTTCTCTGAGGTTGCAACACTTTTCAGGGGACATAGCTGTTTAATTTGTGGGGGCAAGAGGTTATCTGAGCCTGTTTGAAATTTTAACGAAAGATTTAACTAATGAAAGAACACAATAACTAAAAATAAAACAACAGAGTCCTGTGGCACTTTTAAAGACTAACAGATTTATTTATCGCATGAGCTTTCGTGGGAGAAAATCCCACTTCAAAGAGTTTGACGAAGTGGGATTTTCTCCCACGAAAGCTCATGCAATAAATAAATCTCTTAGTCTTTAAAAGTGCCACAGGACTCTGTTGTTTTTAAAAATAAAACACTACTTTATTAAAAAGTTTGCCAGTCATTCAGTTTCTTTAAAAAAAAAAAAAAAAACTGTAACTAAGTGTATCAACTAAGTAATAGTTTCTTAACTGAAGATGTTTTGCCATTTAAAATATTGCACTTACATGTGTAGTCTATACACATATCTAGAACACATTAGAATATCTCTATGTATATAAATGTGACTTCCTCAACATATTAATGAATTTTACATTTTGCCAATACCATATTATGTTTGATGGAAGTTACGTGTTCTAATAATATTATTCAAGATATTAACAATACAAAATGAAGCAGATATAATAAAGAAGCAAATCTAGACTGCATGGCACTCTTTCACCTTGAAGAGATAAAATATGTTTTTAGAATAGAAGTCTAAGATAGAATAAAGAATTCCGATTCTTCTGCAGCCTGAGCCTCACCACTGAAGCCAATGAGTTTTGTCATTGACTTCAATGGGAATCGGATCAGAGCAATCATTGTTCGAATCAGAGCTTCTAACCTCAGGCTGGAGTCTAGGAAACAAGCTCGATCTACAGTTTTTAGATTCACCTCAGGCGCCAACCTCAGAGGGATTCAGAAAAGACACTGTCAACATGTCATTGTTCAGGATATGTAGAACGCAGATATTAAGCATACCCTCCAGCAAACTATGTTTTAGGAAGCAAGCTGCACTGAGGCTCCTCTATTCTGGAATAAAAGCAGAGTAGTAGAGAAACGAAACATGAATATCTCACCGAGCTATCTTGTCACTACACGACATAGTGAGCAGTCTCTCTCCCTGTAATACTCCGTCCCACGTCTGGATGGTAGTTGTCGATCGTACTGGAATTGTCCCTTCTCCAGATTCGATTTTGGTCCGTAGCTGTCCTCTTGCTTTGCGGTTTGGATGTCTGTCTCCCTGA
Organism: Pelusios castaneus; assembly: GCA_007922175.1. Classification (NCBI taxonomy): domain Eukaryota; kingdom Metazoa; phylum Chordata; order Testudines; family Pelomedusidae; genus Pelusios; species Pelusios castaneus. The sequence goes on along the minus strand of ML685946.1, from coordinate 2,477,993 downwards.
TCTAAGAGACAAAAATTATTTCAAGTCATCTGAGAAATAACTGTTACTGCAGCTGGTCGTCAAATGAGAGGAGGCAATGTATTTTTATGCTGGTAACCATCTTAGGAAAAGTCACAAAGTTTGGTACCAATTTCTATCACTTATTTTAATTTAGCTATAGCATCAAACATCTTTCTTGTAACCAGTATTCTCCAAATTACATCTGCTATTAAATCAAACTCTCCGGAAAGAAAATCTCAGATGTTGTGTTCAGTTCTGGGCACTTCCGTGCTAGAATGATATTAACAAATGAGTGTAGTTGTAGCCTTGTCGGGCCCAGGATATTAACGAGACAAAGTGAATGAGCTAGTTAGTATCTTTTACAGGACCCACTCTCTCACCAAGAGAAATTGGTCAAATAAAAGATATTACCTCACCCATCTTGTCCCATTAATAAATCAGGGAATTCAGAGATGAGCAACAAAAATGATTAAAAGGCAGCAATAATGAGGAAGCCCAATGAGTTCCATAAGGACACACACTGGTTTATCCTTACAGAATCCAGGATCTTTCTGGCTCTAACATCTAGACCAGTGATTCTCAACCACTGTGTCATGACACAGAAGTGTGTTATGGCACCAGAGACTGAGTGTGTCACGTGAAATCAGCCTGATGCCAAAGGGCCCCCGCTGCTGAGGAGAGCTGTGGAGGCAGGTGATTTCATGCTGCTGGCCCTTTAAGAGCCACCACTGAAAGCTAAAGTGGTGGTAGCTCTTAGCAGCAGTAGCCTGTGAAGAGCCACCGCCGAATGTGCCCAGGTTTCCTTTGCTTTGCTTTGCTTTGCGGTGGAGGCTGCTGCTTTGTCTTCCCACTGCCGAAACTGCCTGCTGAGGCAGAATTTCTTCAGTGGCAGGGGTCACTCTAATTTGACCCACTGCTGAAAGTGCTGGTGCTGGGGAGGAACTCTGGCAGCAGGGGAGCCTTGACGGTGGCAAGTCAGTATGTGGGGAGCATCGGTGTGTCACACATGGTTGGAAGCCCTCCCAGCCATGTTGCGAGACTGCAAAGGTTGAGAACCCTGGTCCTAGGTCAGTATGTCCAACTATAGTTAAAATAAATGATCCAGATTTTCAAGGAGATCTTTCTAATCAATCAATCAATCAATCAATCAATCAATCAATCAATCAATCAAT